>BLXT01004151.1:450257-466279 GCA_019648995.1 Plakobranchus ocellatus | reverse complement strand
GATAGCATAGCAACAGCCAACGTTAGCAGAGTTGTTTGACGTTGTTTGTTTTTTCGATCACTGACCGGTGAAATACATAATCACCTAATGATATTAAAGCGAAATATTTCAAAGAGGACTTCAAATGTTGTGGAGATTCTTTCTTTGTTTCGGGAATACGATTAGATAGGAATCGAATCATTTGAGTGACGGCTTTTTGGTAGACGTGGCTTGCCTTTGAAATTATATCCTTTCTTCATGAAGGCAAATAAACTATGGACGTATCGGTTGTTAAGCTTCCAGAATACGGTTAGATGGGAATCGAATCATTAGAGTGACGGCTTTTTGGTAGACGTGGCTTGCCTTTGAAATTATTTGCTTCCTTCAAGAAGGCAAATAAACTATGAACGTATTGGTTATTAAGCTTCCAGAATACGGTTAGATGGGAATCGAATCATTAGAGTGACGGCTTTTTGGTAGACGTGGCTTGCCTTTGAAATTATTTGCTTCCTTCAAGAAGGCAAATAAACTATGAACGTATTCGTTATTTAGCTTCTAGAAAAAAAATGGTTATGGTTTACTCCACCGTGACTACAGTTCCTAACTAGTAATTTGAACAATTTTCATCCCTAAAGGCTGGCTGAATAGTTATACAGAAGAGCTCTTTTTATAATAGAATAAAATAGACAGTCCTTCTTTCATGTCCGGAGACTGATTATCATTTAACTATTTAATAACGTGAGTTATGTCTTTGATCGTGTCTGAAACTAGAAGCATTATGGTGTAAACAACGGACCCACCCTAACCTGAATAACACAAACAAAAACATGACCACAGTTGTGTGATCTTCAAAGTACAACTCGTATTCTTTAAAATATAGGCTTTGATGAGTAGAAACATGTAGATTAGAAATTTCAAAATAAGAGTTTAGTGGACATCAAATCATCTTTTGGCCGCTTCTTTTTTTTTTTCATTTTCAAAGCTAGCTCTATAATTCATGGTAATTATGGACTTGTTAAAGATATGAAAAATGCTATAAAGCTTCCCTCATATCCTTCTTTCTTCTTATGTAGAACAACATTCTTTTAGTTACAAATGTTTAGACAATCACAACCAGAATTGCTAGCTTCACCTTACAAAGCAAAGCCACGAAATTTATGGTAAAGTATTAAAAAAATATTGTTGCACATTGAGGCATCAACACTTTCCTATATCACATACGTTTACGAACATAACAATCTTTCGTGCACGCAGAAGTAGATAACGATATTAATAAATGACAACTCACATATCATGAACAATGACTTTTTTTTATAATGTAACACGATATACAACTAAGATATCACAATATTGCAGCTTATCCTGATTATGTTCAAAATAAAAGTAAAAAAAAAAAAGTATGACGAGATTGCTTTTATTCTAAAACATGAGAAAGAAATTTAACTTTACAACATACTTTTTTGTAATTATTTTACCATCGCGTCATTGTTTCTAAAGTTACAATATCTGGTCATGGACTTGTAAAGATAATCTGAACTATGAACTGTACAACACGGAGTGTAAGCTGATTATTTGTCTCTCTCTAAAAATATATTTTGCCTATGAATCATTAAATATATATTCTATGATTGTATAGATAATTGCAAACATCTCGTTGGAGAGAAAATTGACTCATGAAGACTGTCTTGTTTTATGTCTCCGACTAAAAATAATAACGAACCTATTCTAAGGCTACCATGCCAAAGCAAACATTTTAAACTTGCTAAAGATTTTAGAAAGATAAAAAGAAAAAATATTCGCGTCGATTAAACAAGGAAGTAAACAATTTTTAAATGTGACTTTTTTTGTACGTTTAAAAGTGTCCTTAAAACATGAATTTTTTGGCTTTGTTTCAGGTGCTGACAAAATGTGAAGTTCTAGTTAGGTAGAATTAAGAGAATTCATTGACGTAGTGAAATAGAATGCTTTAGGAGGCATTGCATTCCTTTGAGAAAGTAATAAGGTCTTGGATTAAACAAGTTAGAGTATACATAACAGCGTTTCGCCCTTAAGGCTTTATCAAGTAAAATCACATTCTTAAGAGCAAAACGTTGTCACGTATATTCCGTGATGTTTAATTTGATCTTATAAGTTTGAGTTGGTGATTGCATTCTTTTAACTATATTTATTTCATTTCCTTCAACCACCATTTTAACGATTCTTAAGCTTATATATATGTTTCTGGGAGCGCCGTACTTGTATACTTTTTTTTTTTTTTTACTTTTACTGACAAGAAAGTGAAGAATTTTTAAATGACTTATAACTCGGCAGGAGAGCATTCGGTTCAGGCAGCGTCTTTTTTTGTGACGGAGCGGAGTGATTATGGAGGATTTTTTTTTTAACGAAAAGAAAGGCAGAGTGATGATGTTCTTTGTAGTGAGCAATAAATGCAACTAATGGCAATGGGTAAACATCTGCAACACAAAGTAATATAACATGTGTCACGAATGGCTTTGTGCTATTCAGTTATAGATTTAGTTGAACACTGCTTGTGAAAATGACTTGTTTTTAAAAAGACTAAACAAGTGAAATCACTTCAAGACTTTGCCGAAAATTGAACGAAAAGTTTATTAATTTAATTTAATTTCACAGAACGATTAAATTTTCAGTTATTTAGATCTACAAGCCTTTTAACATCAATGGTATATCTCTCAGCGATCTCTGCAAGCTCTCCAATAATCTCACAGTGCTCTCTCTTTTATATTCACTGTCCACAGCGTCTAGAAAAATACTAGTTATGAAATGCTAAATTAGTCAATATGATATAAACAATTCATACTTAAATCTACTATCTTGTGCAATTTGGGTTAGCTAAAAATATTGACCAATCAAATACTCTCATTTTTTATTCCACTAATACATAAACATAATCCGAGCCTTCTAGTTGCAGCCGAAGCCTATCTGATCACTAGGTATTAGTCTAAAAGCTACCTGTAAATAGTTTTCTCACACCTTAAAAAAACTTTATAGAAATCCCTAGATCTAAACAGATCAGCATAACTAAAAAAAATTAATAGCACTGTTTAACTAAAAGAGGCCTCGTCGGGCCGCATATTTATAAACAAGGCTAGATAAAAGGATCAGCCATTCTCAGTTCAAATCTAGATTTAAACTCAGAATGGCTGATCTTTTTTTTTTTATTTATTTACCTTCGCAAAGTTTCAAATATTATGCGCATATTCAGGAAAATCTAATGAAAAATTAGTTTTCAGCGGTGTTACAAATGGCTTGGTGCTGTTTAGCTATAGATCTAGTTGAGCCTTGACTGTGACAATGAGTTCTTTTTAAAAAGACTGAGGAGCAGAAATCACTTCACGTCTTGCCAAAATTGAAGGAAAGGTTAAATAACATGAATAAGGAACAGTTTTAGAACAGGAGCTAATTTTCTACAATTATTTTGATCTACAAGCTCTCAAACATCAGCTGTTTATCTCTCAGCGATCTCTGCAAGCTCTCTCCAACCCATCTTACAACCATTCTTATATACCAAGCGCCCACAGATTCTAGAAAATACTTACATAGGCTAATGAAGCAATAACATTAAATATCATACAATCTAGAATTTCTAGAGCAAAGAAGATATTACAGAACTTTGTCATGAAGTTGACTAAAAATGCAAGCCAATCAAACTTCCCCACATGACACACCCGCAATGAATTGACTTTTTAACATCTTGTAATCAAATGTTCGCCACCTTGCAGACCTTCGTGAAATTCCTAGATCTGAAATGGTAAACAAAGGTTAAACCGAAATTGTACTGCTTAACTTAAAATAGGTCTAATCAAGGCCTCCTCAAATTCTGACCAAGTATTACAAATTTATATACAAGTCATTCGCCAAGCCACTCCATCCGACTAGAGTATTTGTGCTAAAGTGGGAATCCCCCAGACTATAACTACATTACTGAACGTACCACAACACCTATGACTAAGCGTAGGCCCACACTGGAGGCGACGCGACTTGTCATGGCTAATATGAAGGACTGATGTCGCAGTTATTGTGCGCTACCCACCGACAAGTTAGCCCGATAATTTGCGTAACAAGACTGGCCTCGTGATTCGCGCGGCAACGGTCGGTAGAATTATGCGTGGGCACGTAATGGGACCCCCCTTTCCCTTATCCGACAGAGCCACTGATGTAAGACCAGGCTGTAAAACACAAAGGATTGCCTTGTTGCCGCGAAACGTCACTACCGGCCATCACCTGGTTTCCGGGCTCTGGATCACTAAGACGTTACTGCATTTTTCTGTCTAAACACTAGACCAGCGTGTCAACGATTTAGTCCATC
This sequence comes from Plakobranchus ocellatus, assembly GCA_019648995.1. Lineage (NCBI taxonomy): Eukaryota > Metazoa > Mollusca > Gastropoda > Plakobranchidae > Plakobranchus > Plakobranchus ocellatus. The sequence continues at coordinate 461,973 of BLXT01004151.1, read as the reverse complement.
TTTTCGAAAACAGATTTGTAAAAAAAATCGGAATCTATTGTATTTCAACCTGAGATAGTCTTGGGTAGATTTAGAAACATTAAGTAGAGCGGAGGGTGAGTTTTTTATTGCTTAATTTGGTCCGTTTGAACTGTATTATCGAAAATGGAATTAGTCGGCCTAGCAAGCAACTGTAGATCTAACCTCAAAACTTTAATATCTGATCATACATTATGGAAAAAACTTTAGAGTCAATAAGCAATCATTAAGGACAAATCAATCTGTGTAATAATAAATCTAATTTGTATGGCTGTTAATTTTCTATTTAGTCTGAATTTTTTTATATAGATCTAGATCTAGATCTAATAGAAACCCCTCAGTAGCCTTGACCGGGCAACAGTTAGTAGTGGTTAGCGTCACTATTCAAGTTCGGAAAAAAACTTAAAATAGTATTGTGCAACAAGGCAATAGTTCCGACGCTCCGACAAGTTGCAGACTTGGTGTGCGCTCGCACCAAAGAAACTGGAATATTTCTAAACATGTATTGTTGGACACGTGAACTGTTGCCTCCAGTGTGGGCCTACGCTAACTGTGGATCTCCAAGAGATGCATGATAACCAAGCAGATATATATACATAAATATTAGAAAGAAAGGTTATCCACACAGGAAGCCAAGACCACAAAGCTAAATCTAAGGATCTACTAGAGATACAATTTGAATGACTTGAGTCAAATGCTTATATTTTAGTGGGAGCGGATGGCTCAGTGCTTGTTTGCTTGGTTCCTCTGTCTGGCAAGGCGGTGGGTGCCGACGAGGGTGCGGGTTCGAATCCTATTCAGACATAATTATTGTAATTTTCTCTCGTCTTCTGTCTTGCCTTGTCTTATCTGTTGCTAGGTCTAAGTGCGTTCTAAGTGCGTGAACGTCTTCTTCATTTCTTTATTCTACAAATTTAAAGCAAAGCGAAAAGGGCTTGAAGAATAAAAAAGGAAAAACATAAACAAAATGTAAAGGAAATTGAAGTCTAAAAAAAAAAAAAGAAAAAGAAAAACTTTCCAAATCAACAAGCTTTTCGATCAGGAAGTATATATATTTTATGTGAGCCTTTAGGGAAAGAAAAAATGGGCATTTTAAAAGCTAAGATATCCTATGAGAAAGAGTGCAAATTTCATTATGAAAAATATAGAATTATAAAAAATGGGATTTAAAGATTTACTGGCCTACCATATTCTGTGCAAATAAATTGGTGTACAATAACCGAGATATCTATTGTGTGGTCAATAAAGCACGATCAACATGAATGTAGGTGAAAGCTTACTTTTTTCACCACACATACAATCATCTTAATTTCAGGCAACCTATTTAAATTCACAAATGCAAAAACACCGAGATGCAGATTTGTGTATCACCATACGTCACAATGAGCACGACTTCATGTTACAGGTGTGTTTATCACTTGCAGGTCTCAAGCTTATGTGACACAGTAATATAAACTGAATATGACCTCATGTTATAGATTTATTAATAAAAAAACTAGATTGCCATGAGTTTGGTTTCGGATTTTTATGCATGATTATCATAAGTTCTGGTTTAAAGATTGATTTCTCAACATGATGCACATTATGATTTTATGTTTCAGATTTATGTGCCACGACAAAGCACAATTACGATGATTTCAGGCTACAGATTATTAAATATTGTAAAGTGTGCACTAATTGTTGGCCTGATGTTGAACACTCTAGTCGGAATGTCTTCCTCTGAAACAATGGAGACTGGTAACCTAAGAAAAGATAAATTCATGATGAAAAGGACAAACTTCAACATGTCCAGTCAGTCAGTGAACACGAGAACGATGGCTGGAGATATTATGTCAAACCTGAAACAAATCATTATCTGGTCCATGTTTGGCATTGGCATCTTCGGGGTTATCAGTAATATCCTTATCATCTTGGTTTACATGAGATTGGGAGTTTCCGAAACGACCAACGCCAGTTTTCTGGCACTTGCTGTCAGCGACCTGCTAACTGTTCTGAGTGTGATCTGGATAGCCATCTGCGACACACCTTTAATCAAATTACTGCTTAATCGGTTATTAGTAGTCACGGACCGACAAGACTTCAAACTATTAACAGGCATCCGGCCTCATTTTGCTTTCTCCAAAACTACAGCTCTAATCACGGCCTGGATCAGTACGGAACGTTGTCTCTGTGTGATTTTTCCAATGAAAGTAAAGTTGATAATCACTCGCACTGTTAACACAGTTGTCTTTGTTCTGATTTTTATCATCGCGTGCAGTCCTGCTATGGTTTCCTACAATACACTCCGATATGAACGGCGTGAGGATCCATTGGGAAATCAAACAAGGCTTTTCTTGTTCATAAGCAACACTGGTAAGGTGATTACGCCACAAAATATGTTAGTTAGGCTGCTCTACAATGTTGCTTTTCCTGTTTTCTCATGGGTCGTCGTGATTGTCAACACAACGTTCCTGATCATCAAACTCAAGCAGAGCGCTAACTGGAGAAAACAACACTTGAACTTCCCGACTACCTCGGCGACTCAGAGAACCACTTTGCGAACAAACCGTGTCACTAAAACTGCAGTTGTTGTAGCCAGTATATTTATTGTTTGTACTTTGCCAATCTCTCTCACCTTTTTTGCGTGGGAGTATCTACCAAAGTTATCCCCAACTGGTGAATTTCGTAATGTAGCAACCCTTGGTGCTACGCTCGCCTTTTTTCTAAGTGAAGTAAACTCTAGCGTTAATATCATCGTATTCACGATTATGGGGGCCAAGTTCCGATCGGCTCTACTGCAAATAGTGTGTAGAAAGTAAGAATAGAACATCATCAATGTCACATGTGTTAAATTTTTACAATGCTCCATGATTACTATTTATGCAAATGCCTATAATAAGCCTGAGTGTACAATAACGGTTAGGATAGACCCACTGCGCATGTCTCAGATTTATCAATGGCATTCAGACATTTTGAGCACACACAATTGAATTTGATATGGACGAAAACGTGAATATAAAAATTAAAAGGGAAAAAAAATTGTTGGAGATGCAAAAAAAACAATGACAAACATCAAACAAACAAAACAATCAGACCCTTAAACTGCTTGAAAGCAAGTGCCGGTAATCAAATATATTTTTTTTTACCTAGCAAAAGGAAAGTGAGAGAGTTACGAAACGAACATAAACATTAAAAAAAAACCAGAATGAAACTTCAGCTGTCTTTATATATATCCAGTGTTTTTCTGTGCCTCACTAGGCCCTCCAGGTGAAATTGAAACCTATTTGGAATGTTGCTGTTCTAATTCTTATCAAAGTTAGTGCTGCGGTTTTATCCTCATTCATCGGAGAAATATTGGAAAATGAACAACAGAAAAGATACAATTATAATTAGAGAGGAAGACAAAACAAACTAAACTGCAACAATTTAGAAATAGTAATATGAAAAAGGAAGGGGAAAGAAAACAAGGAAATGAAATGTATAAGCTATACAATACTATTCACTATTAAAAAAAAAAAAATTTTTCGCAATTTCGTGTAGAAACTTTATTTTTTTATGTTTCAATGTACCTAAGTCGTTGTATTCAATGCTGTTGTATTCATTTTTTTTTTCTCCGACTGTAAGACTGGCATTTTATTTTCTTCTCTATCAGTAGTTTTATCAAGCACGCATGTATCAAAATCAAACCTCCAAACTCTACAGCTTTTAAAAGGAATTTTTTTAAACTTCGGCAACTTTACTGATTTTATTGCCATTTCATGTTACAAGCATATAACAAACACACCTGATATTATAAAAGTTATATACTCACAGCGAAAATTTTCTAAAAATAAAACGCTTAAAATCTTTATTTTGCAAAAAAAAAAATTTAATATTTCAAAATTTGCAAAAGTCTTTTCAAATGAGGTTCTCAAACTCAAGTGGATAAGACACTATTTTTTATGAAAGTTTTTTACAAGTGAGTTAATCTGCAAGCGAGGTTTTGTGTTCCTCAGAATGCTATACAAGTAAGGTAGTCTGTAGGTATTGGCCAGGTTCTATGTTCCTCAGAATGTTGTGCAGGTGAGGTAGTCTGTAACATTATCCAGGTTCTGTTTTATTCAGAGTGCTATGCAGCTAAGATAGTCCTTAAGTAATGGACAGGTTTTGTGTTCCACAGAATGCTGTGGGAGTGAGATAGGCTGTACGCATTGCACAGGGTATGTGTACCTAAGAACGCTGTGCAGGTATCAGTCTGTGAGCATTGAACAGGGTCTCTATATCTCACAATGCTATGCAGTTGAAGCAGTCTGTAAGCATTGGACAGGTTCTGTGTTCCTCAGAATGCTATGCAGGTGAGGTAGTCTATAATCATTGGCCAGGGTCTGTGTTTCTCAGAATGCTATGCAGGTGAAGTAGTCTGTAAGCATTGGCTAAGTTATATGTTCCTCAGAATGCTATGCAGGTGAGGTAGTCTGTAAGCATTGGCAAGGTTCTATGTTCGTCAGAATGCTATGCAGGTGAAATAGTCTGTAAGCATTGGCGAAGTAATGTGTTCCTCAGAATGCTATGCAGGTGAGGCAGTCTGTAAGCATTGGCCAGGTTCTGTGTCCCTCAGAATACTGTTCAGATTAATTTATCCTGTGCGTCACAATGTGCATGATTTTTGTAACAGGTGTGTTTATCACTATATGTCACATCCACTTAAACTTTAGCTCTCGAGTTCATTTTTTTCCCTAATGTAAAATGAATGTGACTTCAAATTAAAGATTTATCAATAATAAGAAAGCACGATTGCCGTGTTTTAGGATCTCGGTCTCTTTATCATTATCACGCATGAATGCCATATCTTCATATCATAAATTAAATTTATCAGAATAATGCACAATAGCATGATTTCCTGTTTCAGATTCATTTATCACTGCAAAGTACAAATACGAGTTCAGGCTATAGATTGCTTAGTTACAACAGTAAACTTTGCCCTAATGACTGGCCAGATGTTAAACACTTTAGACTTTCTCTGGGAGGATGAAGATCGGAAACCTTAGCGATACCATCTTGATGAATGACACAAACTTGAACATGTCAGACGCATAATCATCTACTTTATAATAATTGGCATTGACATCTTCGGGGTCATAGGGAATATCCTCATCAAAGGATATCATGCCAAAGTAAACATTTTGAATTTGCGAAAGATTTCATAGAGAGAAAACAAAGTTTTCGCGCGGATTAAACGAGAAAGTAAACAATTTTTAAATGTGACTCTTTTTGTGCGTTTAAAAGAGTCATTAAAACATAATAGATACTTTTTTCGTTTTGTTTCAGGTGCTGACAGAATGTTAAGCTCTAGTTAAGTAGAATTAAGAGAATTCATGGACGTAATGAAATAGAATGCTTTAGGAGGCATTGCATTCCTTTGAGAAAGAAATAAGGTATTGGATTAAACAAGAAAGTGATAAATATAGTTAAAGAATACAACCACCAACTCATACTTATAATAACAAATTAAACATCACAGAGTATAAGTTACAGCGTTTCGCCCTTAAGGCTTTATCAAGTAAAGCCACATGCAAAATTATATTTTTTTTTTACTTGATAAAGCCTTAAGGGTGAAACGTTGTCACATATACACTATGTTGTTTAATTTGTTCTATGCAAAATTAGTTAGTATTCTTTTTACTATATTTATTTCATTCCTATCGACCACCATTGCATCTTCACGATCCTTCAACTTATTTATCTGGGAGTGCCGTGCTTGTATACGTTTTTTTTACTTCTCTACAGACAAGAAAGAAAACAATTTTTTTAAATGACTTATAACTCGGCAGGAGAGCATTCAGTTGGGTCTTCGTGACGGAGTAGACTGATTATAGGGGATATTTTTAACAAAAAGAAAAGCAGATTAATGATGTTCTTTGTAGTGTCTTGTAAGTCTCCAGGCCGCCAAAAATGACCCCATAGATAAACAAAGTCAACTCAATGAAGAGAAGAAAAATTCACGAAAAAAGAAGAGCATCCTCCAAATTCGGCACAAATTTCCTTCTTACAAAGGTAGCAGTAGAAGTGGAGGTAGCCTAGACTAGAGAAAATCTCGCAGTACACAGTAGCAATATTTGTTGAAACACAACAAGGAAGCTTGGAAATGATTTTGTGGTTTGCAAAACACAATTGAAACTAAATGCAGTGAGCAATACATTCAACTAAAGAGTTGTTTTCAAAAGATTAAATAACAGAAACAACTCCAAGACTTTCTCAAAATTAAACGAAAAGTTAATTAAATCAAATGAAGAACACTTTCAAGACAAGATTCAATTTTCACAACTATTTAGATCTACAAGCTTTCTAACATTAATGGTATATCTCTCAGAGATCTCTGCAAGCTCTCCAACAATCTTACATCACTTTCTCTTTTATACACACCACCCAAAGCTTCTAGAAAATACTAATTACGAAATGCTAAATTAGACAATATGACATAAACGATTCATACTGAAATATGTTGTCTTGTGCAATCAGGGTTAGCTAAAAATATTGACCAATCAGATATTCTTATTTATCATCCCCCTAATAAATAGAGATATCCCGAGCCATAGTTGCAGCCGAAGCCTATCTGGTCACCACGTAACAATCTAAAAGCTACCTGTAAATAGTTTTCTCACACCTTAAAAAACTTTCTAGAAATCCCTAGATCTGAACAGACAGGCAAAGCTAAAACAATAATAGCACTGTTTAACTAAAATATGCCTCTTCGGGCCGGATATTAACAAACAAGGTAGAAAAAAAAAATTAGCCATTCCGAGTATAAACCTAGATTTAAACTCAACTCACAACAGCGGGTTTGTAACATCATAGACAACTGAACCTCCCCTTAACAAATAAGGGCGTAAAAAAGAAAACTGGAAACGTAGAATCAACGTATGTTGAGAAAATGTTGCGAAAGTATTATTGATCTTTTCCAAATATTGCATGCGCATATTCAGGGAATCTAATAGAAAAAGAGTTTTTAGCTGTGTCACGAATCACCTAGTGTTGTTCAGTTTAAGATCTAGTTGAGCCCTGCCTGTGACAATTAGTTCTTTTAAAATAGACTGAGAAGCAGAAATCACTTCAAGTCTTGCCAAAAATTGAACGAAAGGTTAAATAACTTGAACAAGGAACTATTTCAGAACAGCAACTAAATTTCTACTATTATTTAGATCTAAAAGCTCTCAAACATCAGCTTTTTATCTCTCGGCGATCTCAGTAAGCTCTCTCCAACCCATCTTACGACCATTCTTATAAACTCACCGCCCATAAATTTTAGGTAATACTCCTGTAGACAAATAAAGGAATAAAATTAAAAATCATACATTCTAGAATTCCTAGAGCAAAGAAGATATTACAGAATTTTGTCATCAAGTTTAACTAAAAGTATAAGCCAACCAAACTTCCCCACATGACACACCCTCCATGAATTGACTTTTTAACATCTTGTAATCAATGTTTGCAACCTTGCAGACCTTTCAGAAATTCCTAGATCTAAAATGGTAAACAAAGCTCAAACCGAAATTGTACTACTAAACTCAAAGTAGTTCTAATCTAGGCCTCCTCAAAATCTGACCAAGTATTACAAATACACAAGGCCAAATTCCAAGTCTAAACCTATTGAAGATTAAGCCTTAATTTACACTTACAGCAAACATGTGTCACTAGCAGCATTTTTCCTCACATCACATTGCCCTTTCCAGTTTATGCAAATTCAACGATTTTCCTCGCTTTATCATCAAGTATAGTGTGTTTTTAAAATAAATCTCACATCCACCTTATTTGCCTCATTTTTCTCTCTTGCTTTTCCTCCGTTCACTTCACAAGAATCAAAAACATTATCGTTTCAACGCCCATCATTTCTTAAACCACTCACCGAGATAAATAGTAAACAACAACAACAAAAAAAAACAGCAGTTCTCTTCATAAGAATTTCAAAGCAAAGCGAAAAGGAATTGAAGAATAAAAATGGAAAAACATGAACAAAATCTAAAGGAAATTGAAGTCTAAAAAAAAAAAAAAGAAAAAACGTTCCAAAGCAACAAGCTTTTTATAAGGAAGTTATATATTTTATGTGAGCCTTTAGGGAAAGAAAAAATGGATATTTTATAGCTAAGATATCCTATAAGAAAGAGTGCAAATTTCAGGAAGAAAAATCAAAATCAAACAAGGCTCTTCCTGTTTGTGAATGACAATTATGAGAGGCAGAATCCACTGAGCGCATTATTTTATATTCTTTACTATGTTGCTTTTCCTGTTTTCTCATGGGTCGACGTGATTGTCAACACAACGGTCCTGATCATCAAACTCAAGCAGAGCGCTGACTGGAGAAAACAACACTTGAACTTCCCGACTACCTCGGCGACTCAGAGAACCACTTCTGTGCGAACAAACCGTGTCACTAAAACTGCAGTTGTTGTAGCCAGTATATTTATTGTTTGTTCATTGCCAATCTCTCTCACCTTCTTAACGTCAATCTTTCAGCCAGAATTCTCTCGAACTGGTAAACTCGGTAATTTATTCTTTTTTAATGCTTTGCTTGTCTTTGTTCTGAGTGAAATAAATTCTAGCATAAATATCATCGTGTTCACCATAATGGGGGCCAGATTTCGATCGGCACTGTTGCGAGTAGTGTGCAGAAGGTAAGAATACAACATCATCAACGGCACATATACGTTTGAAATTTTAAAATGTCCCATGATCATTATACAATATTCGTTTAGATAGATCCACTGCGCATGTCTCACATTTATCCATTTTATTCAGAATATTTGAGTTAACACGATGACAGTTGAGATAAGAAAACATAAATATTGAAAAAAGAAAAGAAATCCAAAAACTTCTCGAAAAGCAAAAAACAACGACAAAAATAAAATAAAAACACACAAAACAAACAGACTCGCAAAATGCTTGAAAGCAAGTGTCGATATACGAATATATTGTAGACGCACATTGTGAATTAAAGAAAATATTTTTCTAAGATAGCAAAAGGGGAAAGGAGAGGGATAGGCAATAAATATTAACATGTAAAAAAAGCAACAAAATACAATAATGAAGCTTCAGTTGCCTTTATACTTCAAGATCCTTTATGTGTTTCACAAGAAGGTCTAGGCTAAGTGAAATTGAAAACTCTTTGCAATGTTGCTGCTTTAATTCTCATCCAAGTTTATGTTGTGGTTTTGTTCTTATTCATCGGATAAGTTTTGAAAACTGAATGAAAGAAATGTTAAAATTATAATTAGAAAGTAAGTCAAAACAAAGTAAGCCGCAACAATTTAGAAATAATTATATGAAAAAAGAAGAGGGAAAGTGAGAAAAGGAAATAAATTTTATAAAGCTAAACATTCATTAATCGTCATCTTAGAATTACTTTATGCTATCTCTACATTTCCTTGTTTGGAGAAAATCGCGTGTAAAGTTTGGAAACCAGTGTTATTAAAATACAAAAATTACTTTATAACTTGCATTTTTCTCCATGTATGAGTTTCTTTCGGCAATGATACCTCTAAAATTATATAAAATGGGACTATATATTTCTGTTTATTTTTTGATGTGCCTATCTCTGTGTATTCAAATATTGATGTCCTATATGCATTTTTTTCTCCGAGAGTAGGATTAACAATTTTTTTTTTCTTCTCCACATCTGGTTTAATCAAACATGCGTAGTTCAAAATCAACGCTTCTGTTTTCTTATGCATCAAAACAAAATACCGTTATTTAAAACTTAGGCAACAGAAGATTTTTTCTTATCATTTAATGTCGCAATTGTAGCATTAAATACACCTGATATATTTATTCTCACAGCGCAGAATTTCTACAGTAAGAACGTCTATAATATTTTATCAAATATTTATTTTACCAAAAAATAATCATGATTCCACAATTTTATCACCAGATAAAGATCTAAGTTTTATTGGGGACTATAAAAAAAAATTATGAAAGATAAATAAAAAAAGTTTTTAAGAAAGATAAAAAAAAGAAAAATAAATTTTAAAAAAAGATTTTAAAAAAAGGAGATCAGAGATATATTCCCCAAGTCGATACGAAGCGGCACAGAGGGACAATGCACGTCTATATCAAAGTGACAGAACTCCTTTCTGCACTGAGATTTAAGAGTTACCTTCCGTGCGATTCTTAAACTATGGCATTGCTTATAGTCGTGTAATAAAATTGCTACTTTGTCATAATCCCCAACCTTCATAGAATCAACGTATTTCAAGAAAAAATTGAAAGTTATATTAAGCTATTCCAAACATTTTATATATGCTTTAGGGGGAATTTAATGAAAACTGTTTCTAGATCAGCCCTTTTAATGAAACAAGGCTGCCCTTTTAATGTGTACAATGTTGACTTGTTTCTTCACTTTATCATCGAATTTAGTGTGTTTTCAAAATGATCCCGCACTGTCCTTATTTGCCCGAAATTTTCTTTCCGATATTCTGTTTATTTATATAAAAAGAATCCTAAAAAATATATCACTTTTTGCGGCAAAGAAAGCACCATAAGAGGAAAACGGATAAAGTAAAAATGGAGATCATTTCATACTCAAGGGCTTTGAAGTTGGTAGAAACATGGCAAAAAATGCCTAACATTTTATGGTGAATGTGTAAAAAGATTTAATTGTTACGAAACTGTCAATGCTTCTTACATCGCCATTTTTCCCCCTCAGTGTATTCACAAAAATGCTGTGAAAGTGAACCAGTCTGTAAGCATTAACCAGGTTCTGTGTTTCTCAGAAGGCCATGCAAGTAAGCCAGGTCCTGTGTTCCTCAGGAGTCTGTTAAGGTGAACCAGTCAGTAAGCATTGGCCAAGTTCTGTGTTCTTCAGAGTGTTGTGCAGGTGAACGAATTGGTAAAGTTTTTCCAGGTCTTGTGATTCTTAGGATTCTGTTCAGGTGAAACAGTTTGTAAACATTGGACAGATCCTGTAATCCTCAGAGTCTGTTCAGGTGAAACATTTTGTGAGCATGTGAGCAAGTCTGTAAGCATTGTACAGATCCTGTAATCCTCAGAGTGTGTTCAGGTGAATCAGTTGGTATGCACTACACAGGTTCTGTGTGTTTCTCAAGGGTCTGTGAATGTGAGCAAGTCTGTAAGAATTGGCCAGGATCTGTGTTCCTCAGATAGAACATGCATATTAGCAAGTCTCTAAGCACCGGCCAGGGTCTGTGTTTCTCAGAGAAACATGCATATTAGCAAGTCTCTAAGCATTGGCCAGGATCTGTGTTCCTCAGAGATATATGCATATTAGCAAGTCTGTAAGCATTGGCCAGGGTCTGTGTTCCTCAGATATATATGCATGTGAGCAAGTCTGTAAGCATTGGCCAGGGTATGTGTTCCTCAGAGATGCATGTGAGCAAGTCTGTAAGTATTGGCCAGGGTCTGTGTTCCTCAGAGATGCATGTGAGCAAGTCTGTAAGCATTGGCCAGGGTATGTGTTCCTCAGAGATTCATGAGAGCATGTCTGTAAGTATTGGCCAGGGTCTGTGTTCCTCAGAGATATATGCATGTGAGCAAGTCTGTAAGCACTGGTTAGGGTCTGTGTTCCTCAGAGATATATGCATGTGAGCAAGTCTGTAAGCACTGGCCCGGGTCTGTGTTCCTCAGAGATGCATGTGAGCAAGTCTGTAAGCATTGGCCAGGGTCTGTGTTCCTCAGAGATAATATATGCATGTGAGCAAGTCTTTAAGCACTGGCCAGGGTCTGTGTTCCT
>BLXT01004151.1:361307-371475 GCA_019648995.1 Plakobranchus ocellatus | reverse complement strand
TAGGGAATAATTGAAAAGAATAAAAGTGAGAATCTTGGATGAGATATTGATAGAAACGGAGCTAAAGAGAGAGAGAGAGGGGAGGTCCATCATGCCGGATAATATTGACTTCTGGCGCCATCCACATCAGGTGGCAGCACTGATCCTCTGAGGCGTAGGCAAGCTATTGTTGGGACCAAACTTAATTAAAAGTTTATTTCACTCGTTGATTTATATGATACCAGTAATAAACCATTATAGGGCATGGCGACGGAAAGGGAGCGGACACAGCATGAGTGAGAGTGAGAGAGAGAGAGAGAGGAAGACGCCTGATGCAGAGCGAGAAGTAGGGAGCGAAAGCCAGATAGCTTTAGAGGTAATCTACATACCCTCTATAGACTGAAATTGTTTTATTCTAAACCAAGATTCAAGGTTTAAGCCCTACAGCTAGATGTTAGACCCCGTATTAAGATAGATCTGTAGAGATTCCACTACCATGTAATTGATATCAAAATACTACGGTGCCTATCTATCTTTTGGCAACTGACGGGGCTTATAGAGCTTATATTATATCTTTGTTATATTGAAGAAGGCTGTAATATCTAGCTCAAAAGTAAAGGACTCATGAGTCTAAAAAAGGATCACGCTGTTTTCATGTTTCAGAGCTTTTCGCATAATCCCTTTTTTATTAAGTCGAAGTTAGCATTGATGTCAGGGTGTTCGTAATAATTTCTTGTCAGATCTAAGCTCAAAAGAAGGTGTAAGAATGCGAAGGGGAGAGATGGGTCTAAGAGAGTAGGAGAAAGTGTAGTGGGGGGAAGGATATTTATTAGTTGCGTCACAGAGACAAACATTGATGTAAGAGAGGTGAAATATGAGAAGAAAACACTGTGCTAGCGGTGTCTCATCTGGTAGGGTAGTTGGCTACCAATCAAAGATCCGAGGTTCGAATCACAGTCCGGGCCAAGTCAATTTTTGATTGCTCCTCGTGTCCACCCAGCACTAAATGGGTAGCTAGGTCTTTAAAGACCCGGCGAAAGTAAAGGCGGCGAGGAAAGCAATGGCAAACTACCTCAGAGTGCCGTATGCCAAGAATAATCAGGACCCTACTCCTGGTTCCCCGATGCTTAGGTTAAGTATGGGACCCACTTTACTTTACTCTCATTTGAAGTATGCCTACTTGTATTACATTCCAATGAAGACGTGGATAAAACAGCTTCAAGTTTTTAAATGTACCAATATCTTTTACATAAGGCACCATACCAATCATTTTGTCACCAACTTTGAATAAGGATGCTCAACAGATAGCACTCAGACCTTTCGTTTAAAGGAATCTTTTCTGTGCTCCCCTCCAAATTTGACCCAGATATCTGAAGATGGATTCCAACCATGCCAAGTGAAAAAGGCATGTCGTTTGCGGAAATCGTAAATGTGCGTAACTTTCAAAATCTGAGGAATTTTTTAAGGATACCTGTAGCTTTCAGGGTGCACTCGCTATCCACTGGGCCACCAAAGTCCCGCTAGGCTTAGAGAAGCCATCGATGTATACAATTTGTTAAACCCCAAAGTAAGAGAATTGGGATCTTGTTTTCCAGACATTATTAAATACCATGAGAGCCGCAAGAGTTAAAAGAACCTGGCCATTATTTTAAAAAGCAAATTTATTCTTGTTATCACCATTGTGTCACATGACACATATCCTTTTTAATGACTTTTACAAAAAAATCACAGTGTCAGAATCAAACAGAGGGGATGCAGAATCAATGCACGTTCAATCAAAGCCTCAAACTTAAAGCAAACCTGTAGAGTAATCATCCTCTTCGATTGTTACAAAAAACCCGATCGATCATGGCAGCCTATTGTTTTACCGGCCTTTTGTGAGGGGGATACTGCCTGAGTTGAGCTGTACGGTTTACACCAATAGCTTTTTATTGACACGCGATGGCAGCCAAAACAAAAGATTCAGATTGCGGGGTTTTTTATGTGTTTTGTGTACAAACAGAGAGAGAGAGAGAGAGAGATTTTTTAGATTAACAGCTTAATTATTCTTTCTTTTTTCTACCCACACGTGCTCCATGTTTCTCGGTTTGTGAAAACTGAGCCCATTCTTAGAAATAACACGAAAATCTGAATGCTTTCGTTACAAGCAAAATATTAACAGGTTTTTTTGTGTGTGTGTGTTTTTTAGGCCAGGTTACTGGTAAATTTTCTAAGTACATGTATGCTGATTCCACAATTATCACTGCGCGATACGGACGCGATGGAAATCTGCCCTATTTGGTGCCGTGAATTAAAAAAAAACAATCTTTATTCAATGAAATGAAAAATTATATCGCTTTCGAAGATTCAGCTGGATTTACAGCTTCATACTCTTTACGCTTTTTGGGTAAGGGCAACTACGTAAAACATAATTTTTGTCAAAATGGATACATGTAGGTCCTGGTTATTATGGTGAGACGTTCAAGACAAAAAATTTACAGAGCGTGAGCTGTGCTGGGAATAATTTAAGATAAAACGATCGGAGATATTTAATTATTCAAATGAAAGGAACGTAAGACATTTTGTTTTGAACTATGTGCAGACTCCATTTGAATTATCGAGCGGTTCTAGAAAGCGAATTGTCCGTGAGTAAGAATGATTGTTAGAGGATACTTCGTGGCATTCTTTCATAGGTCCATTTCAGTGACTAATCATGATACCGTTTCGATTCCAAATGCTAGGGGAAGTTAAGTTTGAATTATAAAGAGTTTGGGATCTTTAGGATAACTTAAGTTCGAACTATAGGTAGATATGGATTCTGTCTGATATTTTGAAAATGTAGAATATTATCAGAAAATGAAAGTACCCGGTATTCTTAACGTAAATTATATAAAGCTTACTGGATATGAAGAAAATATTTATTGAAAAATTAAGATAGAGTAGAATGTGTTTACGCTGAACTCAGACTTTTTGGGTTTGTTTTTATGTATATATATAGCCAGCCCACAACATGGTGATCTGATGTTTAAAAAGTATACACACTTTTATATGTGACATATTATTATTTTACTTCAGACTTTCGCCGCGTCTTAAGAGACCCAACTACTTCAGGTGGTAATCGCCCACTAAACTAGTTATCTTGAAAATCATTCTCTTTTCTTCTTCCCTTAGAATCGAGTGTTCCATCAACGTTGTCAGCCCTCATACTCGTCGCTTCTCGAGCATCCAATCTTGGCTGTGTATCCGTCGCCATGACAACTTGCTGCTCCGTCCTCGGGGTCATCGGTCTCGTTTTGACCGATTTGGCCATAATCATCTCCTTCGCTACACCCTACTGGATCCAGGCGCGGGCCAATCTGAACCAGGGCCTGTGGGCTTTTTGCAGATCGGATTCCTGCAGTTGGTTCTTTGAAGAGAACTACATCACTGAAGTCGAGACGGACGTCGGTAGGTTTGTTGCTTTGTATTCAGAGGGATAGGATTTCTACTACGGGGCAACTGCTATTCACTATTATAATTATGTATAATAATCCTTCCAATTTGCCTTCATTTCGTTTAAAAAAGTCAAAACAAGAATGATACAATAATGCTTTTCAGCTTCATTGAATTTTGAGGGTAGCCTTCTGTAATATTAGCAATCCAAACAGTTCTTCAATTACATTGTACTTAGATATGGTTCCCTGGTTCGGAAATCCTTCCCACAATTCATATTGTGCGATGTATGGATAATCAGATCTGCTTGCTTTGGTGGGTGGTTGAGTTATGTAAGCATTTCTTCCAGTCAATTTCTCGATAGGCCTACATGTAAGAATGTCGTGATCGGTGTAGCAAAGGAATAAAGCAAAGGCTACAGCTGATTATCTTTCCCTGACGATGAACCAACACAAACAAACATGGCTACCAAACTCATAAACAGCATAAATGCAATCCTATACAATAATCATCATCAACTGCCTATCCATCACAGGATCTAGCATTCCTAGCTCTGGCTCTCTGGAACAGACTCTACCTTTCGTCATCTTGCTTATCTGAATAATTGTGTTATCGCGCTATATATTGATTCAGTTTTATAATTGCTTGTTTGGATAATGTAGCTTCTTGTCCTTTAAAAAGAAATGTCGTCTGGAACGCTGTAACCTACACTGTGACGCACCTATGCTGCATACGACTTTTTTTGTTTACTATGTTAAGTTTAACAGAGAGAAAGCTGTTCTCTTTGGGGACAAAAGAGAGAGAAACAAAGTTGTTTGCCTCAAGAAGGAATGTAATCAAGGGTTGAGTTTGGCAACTCCCGATCAGGCCGACTCAAGATTTATCATTTGTAGTTGAATGGGTGTTTTTCGAAATTATTTTGGGTCTAAACGTGTATCATTATGCCGATCACCGTCAACGTACAAGTTTTATAACAGTTTTGGTTTTAAATGCATGTATTGTCAAAAAATCACTCAGCATACTTTTTTTACTATCATGGGGTTTTCCAGATGGACAGATCGCATTCTTACATAACAATGATTATAAAATTATCCACCGTGGTGCATCGCATTATAAAAATAATAAATTTCAGAGCTCCGTAGATCTTAATAATATTTTACATTTCTCAGCGCGTGGTGGATAATAATATACAGTACTTACCTCGCGTGGTGTATCACACACTTTAAAATATTTCATTCGGTATTTCTCCAGGCTGGTGGATTGCAGTCCAAGGTATGATCTCAGTCGGTCTCGGCATCGGCATCTTGTGTCTTCTGGTGGCCACCATTGCCCTGTGCTGTGAGTGCAGGGGATGCAACACCAGCCAGTGTATTGGAGTTCTGCTCCTCTTGGCCTGTAAGTTTCCCTAATTGCTCTCACAGACATACACAATTTACTCTTATTTGAACCTTTCGAGAACGTTGCCATATTAGATTATTATGTTATCAGAGATCTCGCAGATAATGATAGATCAGATGTTGCAATGACAATGAGAGGCTGTACTTTTTTGTAGTAGTAGTAGTAGTAGTAGTAGTAGTAGTAGTAGTAGTAGTAGTAGTAGTAGTAGTAGTAGTAGTAGTAGTAGTACTAGTAGTAGTAGTAGTAGTAGTAGTAATAGTAGTAGCAGTAGCAGCAGCAGCAGCAGCAGCAGTAGTTTTTGTTGTTGTTGTTGTTGTTTTTGTTGTTGTTGTTGTTGTTGTTGTTGTTGTTGTTGTTAATACGTTCTATATTTTGAAGTGATTGGAAAACCTACCTGACTGAGAAATTTATTTTTAAGGAAGGTAAAATGAACTGCTTCCTCTAACGTTTTTTTGCTCTATATCTTATTCATCATATTAATAGTTAGGCCAGCTCAAGTTAGGTCATTCAACAGCATTTATCTTTTTTCAAAATTTCCTGTAATATTTTAAACCCATAAATGTATATATAGGCAAGCGACCATGGGGGACATCTAAGTTTTGCAAGGATCTAAGATCTAACCTCGACTTATTTTATATCCTTTTCCCCCTCCCTTCTCCCCGCGGCTGTGGGCAGTCCTGAGCCTCGGTGTAGGTGCTGTTGTGTTCGGTGTGTGTGCTCACAAGTTTGAGGATGTCGAGTTGGAATGGACTCTGACACACGGCAAGAAGTTTGGCTGGGCCTTCTGGCTGGACACTGTGGCGGCCGGCATGGCCCTCCTCACTGGACTCATCTACCTGGTGGACGGCAGCAGCAGGAAGGTGTAGACTGCCTCTCCTGCCCTCCTAAAGATTGAGATCTTTAGGAAAACATTAAGATGGCATCGCTTTGTCCATTTGTAATTTGGCTAGTGTAATGTTGCCAGGTAACAGTTTAATTTATTGTCAAATTATTACCGCTACTGCATTTAAGGAAAAAAGGGTAAAAATAAAAAAAATTGGTTTGTACTTAATCCATTAATTTATGGTTCAATTTTTTGAGGGGGTCGATGATATTCAAACAGGTTATAATTGGCATGATCGTCACACGGACCGGTATATCAGCAAAATTAGAAAACAATGGAGACATTTTACTCAGCAAGTTATGTTCTAAGAAAAAACATATGGAACTAATGACGAATATTTTTATTTTAACTACAGAATAAAAAATGGCTTATTTATTTTACATTTCCTCTAAAGGAAGCCTCTGTTCATCTGAAATAACACTATAAATAGTTCAGGCAAGGGGAGATAAAATGTTGTTCTTTTTAAGTGTACATAATTTATGTAAGCACATGCCTTTCGTCTTTAATCCAGGCATGACCTGATTTGATGCTGTAAAGCGTAGCAATGTTTAATTGCTTTTTTGTTCGTCTTCCTGAATATTTTATAAAGTCTAAAGCTCTTATGAAACATAGAATCTTACAACACAATAAAAGAGAAAAATAGAATGAAATCTTGATTTCATTATTTGCAGGTAGGACTAAAATTGCTCATGTCATGGATTTTTTCCCTCTAAAACTCACTTGAGAAAGACCAATAATTTATGTGGAACCCATTTTTTAACGACAGTTTGAGTAACGGCAACTGTTGCAAGCGAGCGTACCGATGATCCAACAGAATAATACATTTCTCCTTAATTCTTTTTTGTGGGAATAACCACAACCCCTGCTAAAACAATACCATATGATAAGAACAAAAGTTGTCGTTATTACCGAGTTCTATGTAATGGAAAGTTATTTATGAGGCAAGCCTTTTAAAAAAAACCAAGTTTTAAACTGTTCAGCTGCATTTTCTTGTCTTTTTTTTCTGCGAATTATGCATGATCCTCTGCAAAACTGAGGTTACATTTGGAAAAGCACCACAATCCCTATCCTGAACTTGCATCAATATGACAACTTTTCACCCTTATTTTTCATTTTCAGTCAGGTGTACATTTCACAAATAGTTTTTTTTTTACAATTTGTTATCTTTTCTTTATAATCCAATGAAAGTTTTACAGAGTTTATGGTCAATCCCTTGAAAATAAATTGTGGCTCTTTTTATTTGACAATAAAATAATAATTTTGTCTTTATTCTAATTATCCAGTCGGTAGTCAGTGTTACTATTTTTAGTATTTCCCGTGCGATTTTTTTTTTATTTTTAATTTTTTTTTTTTTTTTAATCAATATCAATAAGGGACTTTGACATAAACAATCAATATCATTTTAATTCATCATCAGCGCCCTCTGCCATTTTCCTTATGGTTTTATTAACAATTAAAATTTTGTAAAGCATTTTCATTCATAATTTTTAATACCGGTACAGGTCTGTATAGTTCTCTGTACTAAGGTTTGGCCTGTGATTTTCTCGAAGTCGCCCTAAGGATTTTTATCAATAGGCCAACCTCTGTTTTTAACTTGCCTATGATTTCCAAGACAGTACATGATGTAGTAAGAGAAAGTAATCTAAGATGCTTCTTCCTTGCCTTATTTTTTTGCAAACTTTATCAAAGTTCTAAGCCATGACTTTTTTCACATGAGTTTTT
The DNA here is from genome assembly GCA_019648995.1 of Plakobranchus ocellatus. NCBI lineage: Eukaryota > Metazoa > Mollusca > Gastropoda > Plakobranchidae > Plakobranchus > Plakobranchus ocellatus. The sequence continues at coordinate 364,082 of BLXT01004151.1, read as the reverse complement.
AAAAATTTCATCTATCTCTTAATATTGTCAACATATTTTCTCTTTCTTGATTCTTTCTACACTGATAATGATGTAAATTGCGTCTCTCTTGTTTTTTTTTTTTTTCAATCATTTCGCAGGCTTGTAAAAAAATAATGAGCTTAATGCAGTTGAATGTGATTTTAAATATGCTCGAAAAAAAAAAAAGAAAGATGTAAACTATTAAATTTTGAGCAAAGCTCTGTGAAACTGCTGTTAATATGTGTGTCATTTCATTTTTTCATTTTGTATTTCACAATTTGATTGCTTTTTGTTTGTTTTCTTTTTTAATTCGTCTTCCATTGGCTTGCGATAAAAAAAAATGCAGCAAAATCAAAAATAAAAAACCATTAAGAACAGACGTGCTTGGCCAAATTGAGACGAGGATTTTGTTTTCTGTGGCTCAGAAAAATCAATCATCATTTATGGAACTGTGCGGAAGTCTTGCATGCCGTTGTGATATTATTATAATTACTCTGTAACGGAATAAATATTACTGTCTTTTTCTCATGAGTATTATGTACATAATTTTACTATATAAACTTTTCATTGAGTTCTACAAAACAAGGAAAAAAGGCGTTCGTGGTTTTTAATTTATTTCCTTTTTAAAAATGTATTTCGCCTTGTGGGGATTTTTTATTTGATGTATGAAAAGTTTGTTTCTTTCTTTCTTTCTTCCTTTCTTTTTTATTTTTTTTTTTTCAAAAAAATTTGTCTTCCATTTTGAGAGGGTTTTTTTTTTTCCAAGTTTTGATTAAAATTCTAGACTAGTAAAACTGCCCATTTTATGTTTAATTGCTTTTCTGTTTAAAACAAAGGTGTATAAAAAAAAAAGTATATATATATATATTAATGGATCATATATCTGTCTTTTTGTTGCTCTTGTATCTAGATTACTCTCTGTACATGTAAACTAGTCTTTATGTTTTGGGGTCCAGCTGTATACTTTGCCATAGTTGCTGTAAATAGAATAACCCCTTATATCCTAGTCTTCTACCACGTCTCACACTATTAGCGTAGGCCCACACTGGAGGCGACACGACTTGTCATGGCTAACTTGAAGGACTGATGTCGCAGTTACTGTGCTCTACCCAATCACAAGTTGGCCCGATAATTTGCTTAACAAGACTGGCCTCGTGTTTCGCGCGGCAACGGTCAGTAGAATTTTGCTTGGTCACGTATTGACACCCCCCTTTCCCTTATCCAACAGAGCCACTGACGTAAGACCAAGCTGTAAAACACAAAGGATAGCTCAGACGCTAGCCGACTTGGTGTGCGCTCGCACCAAAGAAACAGAGTATTTTCAAACATGCGTTATTGGATACATGAACTGCTGCATCCAGTGTGGGCCCTCCGTTAGGCTGTTTTACAACAGGTAGTTTTGAAAGCTGATATTAAAAAAAGGTAGTGTGTGGTTGGTATACAAGCCTGGGTATTGTCCACAAAAAAGTACACTAACCACTTGTGTTTGGCCGCCATTCTATTTGACGTTTTCAATACATCGTACATAACCCTTCTCACTTTCCAGTTGTTGTTCTTTCTTTCATATATGTTATGTGTAACTTGTTTAATATGATGTGTGTCTGTGCTTGCCCACAGGCTTTGAATGTGTGTATTTGTATATGCATACGCTTAATCCAAATAGGAGTTGGGTCCTAATTGTTCCTGGCATACGGCTTTATTGGGTAGTTTGCCATTGCTTTCCTCGCCGCCTTTACTTTCGCCGAATCTTAAGAGACCTAGCCGCCCATTTAGTGATGGGTGGACTGAGAGGAGCAATGGTAAATTCGTTTGGCCCGGGCTGGGTTTCGAACCCCGGAGCTCTAACTTGGTAGCCAACTGCCCTACCAGATGAGCCACCACTCCCCCCTGTGTATATATAACATGGGATAACAAAGGAGCGGTTTAAAAAAAAAAAAAGTACTATCTTCAAGCAATTTTTTTTAATAGTACAGGAAACGTAAGACAAGACATGGAATAATACGAGAGATCGATCTGAATAAGCTTGCTGCACATTTCTAAAGCTAAAGCTGTGAAGAAGAGAAATACGTTAATAACACGCTATTACTGCGTTCATTTTAAATACAAAGGCCCATAAATACATCAGTTCTGGTCTGCAGACATAATAATTTCCCAATACCAGTCCTATTGGGCGGAATGTCACAAAAACTGGTAGTGGTTATTTTTATTTTTTTTTTTTTTTTTGTGATACACTACGCTTAGGTCTTGCAATGATTGTGTACCAGAAAGAATTAGCTTAAGAGTGCAGTCGTACATCCAGAGAAAAGTAATCTTTTTAGCGTGTAAAAATTAATTAGACCTAGTTGATTCTTCGACATTATTGTGCTTTTCTCTTAGCTAGGGTAATGCTAATACTAGGCGAAGTTTACCTTCCTCATATTAAAAATACTTTGTAAATATTCACCATAAAGAGAAAGCATTAACTTTAATACGATCGAAGGAGGCTAATCACAAGACCAATCCAATCAGACATCACAGATACATGTAGTTTGGAGAAAAACAGGATGTAATCTCCATGAGACCATACTTCCATAGTGACATAGACGTTCACTTCCTGCCCAAAGTAGAAATTTGATTTTTGTTTTAAAATAAATTTTAAGTCTTAATATTTTTTTTTTCGGATTAAAAAAAAAAAATTGTCTACATTTGAGTAAGACTGTCCTTTTATTATTATTATTATTATTATTATTATTATTATTATTATTATTATTATTATTATTATTATTATTATTATTA
>BLXT01004151.1:338145-348507 GCA_019648995.1 Plakobranchus ocellatus | reverse complement strand
TCTCTCTCTCTCTCTCTCTCTCTCTCTCTCTTAATCAAAACAGTGGCTGAGATCTCTTACAATCACACGATAAAATCAGTACGCTCTACAATGGGGTAAAAGCATAAGCTGCATCAGAAGTAATAGAAAGATGTCCGATTCTGAACACAAAGCAGCATTACCTATGATAAAATGAAGGCAGTACTAGTCAAATGTACACAGTTGCAACGTTTTCCTCATTGGCTGTTGAGACTTTAAATGATCACCTTTATAACAAACAGAAATTTCAACTGAAAAAAAAAGGAATCTTTCAGTTATATTTTTGGATTATCACAGCTCAGTTTAATTTTATCAGACTTGAAATATAAGACAAATATTGCAAAAAGTTTCCCTTTTCCCACATGATTTCTTGGTTATACTGTGATATGATAGCATTAAAATATTGCCATGGAGCTTTCAAACTTGAACAGGACGAGATTTGCGAATCGAAGCGATTGATCTGTCAAACTCGGTGATATCATATCAAGAGTATATGTAGGTCTGGAAAAATGACAATAAAATAGAAAAGCAATAGTGAATGTGCTATTTGGAGAGAGAATCTTTTGACATTGAAGTCATGAGATTTAGATGCAGTTAAAAAGATTTATGAGGAAATATGGTGTTTATGTGGGGTTTATTCAGGGCTTGGCGAAAGGACGTCAGATGTGTCCAATGTCCAGCCTCATTTAATTGTTCAGGAGCAATAATATTATAGAAAGCCATATGTCCATATTTTAGGACTTCCTAGAACAATCGTCGCAAATGTTGAACGCAGCTTTGCTACTGCACTGGACTCTGGTCCTCTAAATTGTTTTGGTTTAGGCAAAAAACTCGGCAGAGGGTTGATCAAAAAAGAGTGAAACGCTTTAATTGAGATCTAGATCTAGATTTAATTAGCGAGGATCCCGATTAGCCTAGAATTCTAGAATTCTAAATCAAGATCAAGGCCTATTCCATAGATTTAGATCTAGTTTTAATCTAGATCTAGGTCTTTTTCAGGTAAAATGGTGTCGTATTGTTGCATCTATACCTGCGTTCACAGAAGCCGCCCGAGTCGAGATCGTCCCGGCATCAATAAAGAAATTCTTTTTCATCCGTAAGTAGAGAGGCTAGAATTAGATCTAGTTCTAAATTAGATCTATTTCGATATAAATCTTCGTGTAGATATAGATTATAGATCTAGATGGTTTCTTAGGCCTAGAATAGAATCTAGTTCTCAACAGGCTAAATCCAGCCACTGCCCACCTATATTTTAGCCTAATCACGCCCGATCACTATCGAAATGGATACAATTTTATTTTTAGAAATGTTAGGCCCCATTTGAACTTGCAATAAAGTGGCAGCGTCTGAGCCAGCGTCTGAAATTTAGATCCAAATTTTAGATCTAGATCTAGATCTACGCCTAGCTAGTAGTAGCAAAGTGATGTCGTGAGCCAGCCCTTGCAACCCTTCTAGATTTCTGTTTATAATTAAATTTATAATAATCCTGCCACAGCCCAAACAGCAGCATTTGTGAAAGGCAGGGAAAAAAAAACTGTCTTTATTTTGACATGTGACATGGGCCCGCATAATTAAAAATGATTAAATTAGACACAGGTGTGCTTAATCAAAAATTGTTATTCAAACACAGGTCCACTTAATTTAAATTGTAATTTATTAATTTCGGTACAGTTTTACTTTTAGGCCATAAATTGTATCCTTTCAAAAAGCTCTCGCCTCAAACCTGATTCTAGGAGGTTGTGTCTCTTAGTTTGAGGAAGTGAGGCAAATTATTGTAAAGTTATAAAGTTAGACCATGGTATCTCGCACGACAGCAGGTTAAATACTTTATGCTCGATTGCATTTATTCTTTTGCCCCCAACCCTTCTCCTGCCCAACCCCTGTAGTCTTAACAATACTATTAATACATCTTCACAATTATTGTGGCTCCTTTCACTGAAAAAAAGCAATGAGGAAAAAACAAGTTTGCCCCATTCCCAGTACGATAGTTTTATTGCGCCAAATAGCCTGAACCCAGAAATAAGAAGTAGACCTTACTTTGACTGGACCTTCATTTAGCTTATTGCTGACCAAAAGTCAGGGTTCGTTGATCTTTAATGCGATACATTTCGCTGTACAAAAAAGAATGATTGGGCTATCATAGTACTCAGTTGACCGGATATGTTATCATGTCAATCTATAGGTGATTGCATCTCTTTAGGATTCCAATATCATACAAACAAGCGTTTTGTCGAATGGTGGGCAGATAAATTGTGTCACTGAAGCGTGAACATGATGTTTCAGCTACATTATTTGTTATCATGCGGTTTTGAAGAAAACTTTACATACCTACTTTAATACAAAAACTCATGTTCATAGAGCAAGAAAGACACACTTAGACAAAAAATGGACATAATTGAGGAGAACAGTTCTAAAGACAAAAAATGGACATATAATGGAGGAGAACATAACTGTGATGACAACTTTTTTAGGATTGAACAAAGAAAAGGGAAGAAATTTCTTTTTTTTTTTTGACGAGTTTATTTTAAATACAAGTAATGTAGACCTTATTAATTTCCTTTTTTAATGGAAAATTTGTACAAAAACAAAATATCATCACTGAGTCTGCATGTATTACATTATGGTTATGTTAAAAAAAAATAGGAACATATTTTAGTTCTTTTAATTAATGCCTGTTTTGGTAATTGTGCACATAGAAAGGTGAATTGGGTACGAAAGTAAAACAATGTTTCAAACCTAACTGTGATGACAGTTTTCATTTTCCACAGTTAGTGCACATGAAAATTCTCTTCAGCATTGTATTTATGATCAAGCCTTTAGCAATATTTATTATTTATTGTGAGCGTTGATTGAGTGGATGAAGAGTTAAATTTTAAATTGTTGCCGTTTGATGTTAAATTTGCATACTTTTATGTTTCTGTTTGTAGGTATTGGTTTCATTTATTGAAATGTATATAATATATATTTACCATCTTTTTTTCAATTTCACCTGAGTAAATTAGAATTTCTTCTGCTAAGTTTAATGAAACCTGCCCCTTAGTTTGTTGAGATGAATTCATTCTATCCATTTCTTGATTTAAACAATAACTAACCCACCTTTTTAGTACAATGTATGCTATTTTAACTCTTAACTGATCTTTCGTTTTAAAATTATTTTAGAGGTTACCATTTTTAAACATGTATATATTTCTATCATTTTTTACCCTTAACCAATGTGTGGCATACTCTTGGAAAGGTAAAGAGACAAAGAATATATTTGTTACACACATTTATTTTTGTCAGTTTTAAAATTAACTTTATGCTTTTCATGTTCATGATATGTCATTAAAAATAGCTCAATGTAATTGAACAATGTGAACGTTGATGAGCGGATAAAAAGTTACATTTGAAATTGTTGCTGTCTGATGTTAAATTTGCAAGCAGGCACTTGATGGTCACCTGGTGCAACTTGCTGCACAGCCCTTCTGATCAAGGGAGTCAAATTTAAATCACAATCTCCCCCTAAACATTGTTTACTGAGATTGTTGTGAAGTTTTTAATTGTAATTAAGCTTTAGAAATTACATCTTGCTTAATGCTGGTTTGTGTATGGGCTGTCCACTAGCCTTTGTTTTATAAAGAACCCACAAGGCAGTGGGGTCTATGGGTGGCCACTGTCCTAATTAGCATCTTCCATCCACCCTTTGCAGGTCTTATATTTAGTTCTGGGTTCCACTACCCTCCTGACCTCTCATTAATTTAAAATTGATCAGGCTATTAGTTTAGTTGCTGATTGCCTGAAGGATGCACTTCAATATTATATTCTGGACAAACACACACACACACAGACATAATCTTTCTTTATCATTAGGTTTGATGCATTCGCCAGACGGATCACATAGTTTTTTTTTCCTCAGCCTTGTTTTTTTAACTGATCTTTCATATGTCATGACCCCGCCTCTGTCTTACTCCATCACTCACTCTTTTTCTTTTTTCTAAAGAACATGTAGGACCAATGACTATAGGGACTTGAAGATTTACATAGTATTGTCTTATTGTAACTTGAAACGCATTTTACAACAATTTCTCATATCTTTCCCACATAATTTTCTCCATCTTTCAAAATTTTTGTGGTTTTATTTCTGACCTCAGATTTCCTCGCAAGGATTTGAAAAAGCTCAAAGAATGGCTCTCTGTTGTTCGGCCCTTTGTGCGAAATGCAGATGCTTGGCGGATTACTAGATGGGTGAAAATCTGCAGCGATCATTTCCTACCTTCGGACTACATGAATATGGGAAGGAAGGTCTTGAAAAAAGATGCTGTCCCATCAGTCTTCACTGGATGTAAACCCATCAAAAGTCTTGGCTTGACAGAAACTTATCAAAATGCAAAGTAGGTGAAACTATACTGCCCTTGCACTAACAGTTTTTTAGAAATGCAATATATAATTGTTAAAATATAATTTGAATAACAAAAGACTGTCACAAATATTTCTAGTTTCATTTTGGAGTTTAAAAAAAATGGATGTTAAGGTATGAGGAAGGAAATTTATAACTTTTTAAAAAATTATTTGATTAAAGCATTTTTAGGCTTCACCATCAGATTTCCTATGGTCAGAAGATGAAAAAAGCATAATGAATATGTTAATTTCTTATCTTTTGTTGGATACGTACTTGATAGTTGGGACAACAGATGTAGTTATTCATGGACAAAAAAACTAGTATCAAGGCTACGAAATGATTCATTATGGGATTGGGCATTTTACATTTTTCTCAAAATATATCATGATGTATAGCATAGATTCTTTAAAATAAGAAAGGCTTTTGTGTCACAATGTTTTGAATTCCAATCCCAGTTGGTTGCTTTTGGTTCTTTAGAGTATAAATTTTCATGCATTTTCATATTCAGTTTTTCTTTTTCTAGAAATAGATATTGGTATTGTCGATGTCAGTGACACCTGGAAACAATGATCGCATGAATTTTTCTGCTACTTTTTTGGAGATAGTGTAAAATGTTCTGATGGATAATTTTGTGCAAATTAGTTTGTAGGCAAGTGGGTGGGGAGGGGAAAATAGTGATTAACCTTTGGCTTACCTCATTATTTCTATATGTATGATAGCTGAAATTTTTTTGGGCAATTTTTCAAAGGAAATTTTGCCTACAACCTAAAGCCTACTCTTAATTGATCAATATAAACAGAAATTATGATACAGTGTATCACAGTTACAGAAAATGTTTTCACTTGCCTTGTCATCTTTTGGGACCAGTCCAGGTACCAGTACTGGCAAAATTTTTTTCAAGCTCAATTATCGTCATGCTCATTCGATTAATGCCTAACTCATTTTTTGGCTGATTTTAGTTGATATGACCATTAAATACAAGGTATCGAGTTCTTCGATATGCTCTGACCCCTAAGTGTTCTGCTTAATGGTTATTGAATAATTTGTAAATATCGAATATGCCCAACTCAAAGCAATGAGTTTAAGGCATTGCTCAAATCAGGAAAAAATGAGTTAGACATTTATCGAATGAGCATGACGTTATGTCTGTCAGTTGACGATATAAATGTTGATTTACGTAGAATTTTCTAGAATCAGAATGAATTACAGAACTGTGATCTGAAAGAAATCACTTTTCTTTACTGATATAGGTCAACTCTTTTTTATTCAACAGTGTGTCCCCTTGCGCAGCTTTAGGCTGTCCTTCAAAGTTTACATACTGCGGTGATATCTTAAAGCCAAGTGATGAAGGCAGATCTTTTTACTGCTTCCCGCTGACTCGACCAGACATATTGGAAAAATGGGAAGTGGCTGTGGGCAGGAAAGGATACAAGGCGACTCACACACAACGGTTGTGCAGTCGCCACTTCACCCGAGACTCTTTCATTGGAAAGGGAAGGTTAACTAAGCATTTCCAAAAGCTGAGGCCAGATGCTGTTCCAACGCTGTTTACTTTACCCCCTTTGGATTTGCTCGACCAGGTTGAACCGTCTGCACCCTATCTCCAGCCTAAAGTTGTCCTCTACAAGGTCGATGAACTGGACTTTGAGCCCCCCAAACAGTTTACAGCTCCGGCAGGAACGTGTCAACATATCCCTTTCAAAGCTCTCACATGTGATCATACATATCACAAGGCGAAGGCAGACACTGTTGAGGAAATGAACCGCCTAGGATTAGTGATTGAGGCGCTGAAGAATCAGGTTATGACAAGCAGTCATCGGGTCAAATCTCTGAAGCTGTCAGTCACTGCTCTGAAACGTCAGTACGAACTAGAAATGGAATTGCTCAATAATGATCTACAAGGCAGATGATGCCACTTAAACGTTTTCGAGTTATCTCCAGTAGACGTTCACTTTAGACTTGAAGGACTATTGCAGTCGAAAAAGCTAAATTTTGGTGAATTTGATTTTATATGCATTAAATATACTGCCTTCAAAGTATTACTTGGCCTGCAGAAATGCAATCAAAGTTAGATAATTCATTGATTAAATCTTATTCTAAAATGCCTACCATTGAATGGGAACGAGTTAATTAGCTGAACATTGAATAAAATAAGAAAGAAAAAAAAAACGCCTGGATTTTCCCAATTTGTAACATAAAGTGTAATTATATTACGTCATATCTGGATCTATGCAGATTTAAATTTCGTCAGGAAAATATTTTATTTTCCTTTCTCATTGCTGCTTTTTTTTTCTTTATGTGTTAGTGTGTGTGGGGAGGGGAAGAGCTGAAAGAATAAACTATTAGGATAATTTCAACATTTTGAAGAGACTAATACTTTGGCAGTGTTAACTTTGCTTAAAAGTTTAATGAGAGAGTTTGTTTAATTGTTGTTGCAAAATTCTCATTTCTGTATTTATGGACGACACAATATGGTTATATCCATACTTGTTGTGTATGCCTATAATTTGCCAGTTTGAGGTTATATTAAGCGCTGGCATTTTGAACTTTAAAAAAACACAAATCAATTTTATGTTAGGCCTAGTTGTTTATCGCTACTTGACATGGAAATTAATTCAAGGTCAGCGCACAGATAATGCAGATTGTTTAGTTTTTCTCTTTTGAGTTTTTTGTTTATGTCTCACCCTTCTCCTCCTCATTATATCATTCTCATGATCATGCCATTGTCATGATTTACATTATTATTATTATTATTATTATATTTTAAATAATAGTAATTCTCATTATCATACTATTGTTGAAGTTTGTGTTATTATGGTTGATGCTATTATTATATTTTTTTTTTAACTAAAGGGGGTTTTGAATTATTATATAACCAAACCTTATGCTTGGTTTGATTTAGTTCTTATTTTTTTTTTTCATCATCCAATTCAAATCAGATACAATTATATTCTAAATCAATATAATATATAAATGCTATCGAAAGCTCTGGTTTCAACCTGTTCCGGACGCCAACCCCCTTTCCGGTTATGAACAAAATGCAACCTTTTGGGACGCAGGTAACCGATTTGGTTACAAGGGTTTTACACCCCTTTAGGACGCAGACCTCCGCTGCGGTTACCTCAGAGTTTCACATTCTTATATGATGATTTTATACAAATGTTCAAAAAACGCAAAATTAGTGCGTCCACAAGGAATAGACAGTGTACACCCATTGCATCTATATGGAATTTTAATGATTTGGGTGGTGCGTACTGAAAAGGTTACGTCATGGCCTCTAGGATTCCTACAGGTGAATAAGGCCTAAATAGCAAACATTTCATGTGCACCCGAAAGTTTTTGAACAATATAAAATGTAAGAGATCTAATTCATCAAAAAGGTTTGTCCAGATAGAGAACCCAATTTAATCCAGTCCATTTAGACTTAAGAATGTTTCACATTTGCCAAAACGGAGAAAAAATTGTTTATGGTTTTGGCTGTATCATTTCCAATGATGGGGGAAAAAAAGGAACGTCTTTGCACAAGCATATTGAAAATAAATGCATCATGTCGCCGCCCAGGTGTATAGTGCTGTGGGCTAAATTTACTGGTTTGCAATGAAAGAAAAAGCTTCTTGTCTCTATTGCTTATGGTCCGATTTAAAAAAAAAAATTGTGAATAAGTGTCTTTTATACCCATCTTCATGGAAATTTTTTTTTTGTTTACATTTTTTACATTTATTTTTCCTGAAGCTGAGTTTGTTTGAAATAATAATAAAATTTATTCCAGTGATACTGGCTTTAGTCAACTTGCATTAATTGTGCCGTAATAAATTGCATGCAGTACAGACCTACTACAACTGCAAAATAAAATTTGTGCTGATAATACTCTCTTATGTCTATTTACTGATTTTGGCAAGCGATTCTGTAATAGCATTGCAGTGGTAAGTTTAATTATAAACACTTGTTGTGCATACATTCTGCAAAAATTTACATTAAATTCGACATACGTTTTGATCGTTAAAGTGATCCTCATTGTCTGCTGCATTATAATTGAAATTCAGTTGATTACTCCTGCATTATAAGGTCAGATTGCAAAGATTATTGTTTTAAATTTCAGTGGAATAAGAAATCATAGTAGATGTAATTCTGGCAATGCAATTCATCATTTCATTGTATGAAGTATAAGCAGCAATTATTTATAATAAAAAATATCATTTTAGTTGTCTTTTTTATAAGACAAGAAAAACATATAGTTGGAGGACATTTTTGGCATTCTTTTCTGCGCAAAACTAGGGTGAAAATGTTTTGGGCATTTTCAATAAATTATTATCTACTGGTACATGTATTTATGGAGAATCAGTATTTTCACTTGTAATGATCTTTACATAGCCAGTTAAGCGAGACAATAACTTTTTAAAGCGATTTAAAAGTATGCAGGAAGTAGCAAATTTCAATAAACTAGAATTAGCAGCTAAATGAAAAGTTTGAATTCGGTTTTTTTTTTTTTTTTGTTAAGAAAGAAAAAGAATAAAACACACTTTTTTCTTTTTATTTTATACAAAACTATTGCCATACTCGAAGACAAAATCACTCATTAAAAATATGGCATGTCTGATTTGATGTGTCCATAAAAATATAGAAGCAGAACCAGAACATTAGATACACAAAAAAACTATTAGAGATCAAAATTTTGTCAGTGTGGTTAATTTTGCGCAGCAAATATTGATGCTGGTGATTTCCTCTGATTACAAAAGCCTCTTGTCATAAATAAAGTCAAGCCTGTTGAATTTAAGAAAGGAAATGCAAACGAATCTAGTTTGAATGGGATCAGGTTAGAGATGTCCAACAAAAATCTTCTAAAGACATGGACATGGAATAATTCATATTGGGGCAATATTATGGATAATAATCTTCGTTGTGAATAAACTTCATCATCATCATCAACCCTTCAATCCTAGTGGAGCACAGATCCTCCACAAAAGGTCTCCAAGTTTGTTGTCCTGCACCATCTTCTCTCGTTCCTTGCAGGTCTTGTCTACTTGTTAACTTTTGCTTTGTGTAGGTGTTACGTCTCCGTGTACTCTTTGACCTTCCTCTGCATGTGACTTTCTAAGGGTTCTATCCCAAACAAACTCATTCTTGCTTTGTTTGTTGTTTGGGTATCTCACCTAGACGTCCCTTAGGCAGCTCATTTTCCCTCTTGTAGTTGTAGTCTCTGTTTGGAGCTTTCTGTGATCTTTTGTGTGGTTCCTGAGTGTTTACTTTGTCAAACATTGTATTGAGGGCTGGTCATCATCTGGTACCTTGTCTGGAACAGGCATTGGCGATCATGTTCCTCCACTTAACCTTAGAAAGTTGTTATTGCTACCCTCGCCTATTGGCCATGACTTAAGATTTTCAACAAAAGTTATTTTCTGTCTACATCTACTGCGTTTGCCTTCAATCTTTCCAGTGATTGCTAAATGTTCTAAAGTCTTGTGTCAGCAAATATGGCCTTAAAACTGAAGTTGCCTCTGTCTAATGGTTTTAATTAGTGATAGCTCAAGATTAGCCTCTTTCAGAACCAATTCATTTGATTTTTTTTTCTGTCTATGTGGGGGCTGGTATTGGATGATAAAATGTTGTTCTTCTCGGTATTTTTTCACTTCATCACCACAATCACTCTGGGTTTTAAAATGATGCTTATTTTACAGTTTCAAGGATGCTAACCACGTGACACATGTATGTCACTCCCATTTGACGCCATCAAACGGTTCACAGGATATATAAATCGAAGTGTCTAGGTAGACCCCAATTATCCCCGAATAAGTTTTCCGTAAAAGCTTAGGGGACGTAAAACAAACTAGAAATATAGACCCCAATTGGAGACTACGTAATAATTTAATTTTAAGTTGAAGTATATATTGCACTGTACTTTTTTACCGGCTTAAACAGCATGTCATGCCTTCATTTCGTCAGAAAGTTGGCGTTATAGTAAATATTTC
>BLXT01004151.1:303747-315100 GCA_019648995.1 Plakobranchus ocellatus | reverse complement strand
AAAGTAAAGATGGTCCCATGCTTAGTCCAAGCGCCGGGGGAACCAGGAGTAGGGTCCTGATTGTTCTTGGCATACGGTATTATGAGGTAGTTTGCCATTGCTTTCCTCACTGCCTTTACTTTCACCGGGTGTTAAGAGACCTAGCTACCCATTTTGTGCTGGATGGATGTAGAGGAGCATTGAAAAATTGAGTCAGTGCCAACTGGGATTTGAACCTCGGACCTCAGACTTGGTATTCAACTGCCCTACCAGATGAGCCACTGCTCTCTAACTACTATGTAAAACATTTGGGAGACTACTTAGATTACTCCATCTCTTTCTTCTAACTGGTAATAAAATCAAACTCTTACGTTATACAGAGTAATTTGGCCTTATTTGTTCAAACCAACTTTTTCTCAGTTGGAGCCTGTTGTGACATACTGTCGAATCCCCCTAAAACAGTTTTTCAAAGAGATCACCTTGAGAGTTGATTGATGCGTCTGCTGTTGCCAGTTAAAGAGCAGTACCGGTATCGTCGGTGTTAAGTTTATGGCTGACACTATTTTTTATTTTGCTGCGGCAGATCTACAGGTATATTATATCGTATTATTTTGTCTCGTATTAGAATGTTTTAAAGGAACTATGCCGAATTGAAATTCGTGGAGATTCACAGCAATTATAAAAAAAAATGCTGTCACAATGCAGAGAGATTAAAAATCATGATGCAACCTTCCAGAGGGACAGATAATTGGACTTAACTTCTATAGGCCTATATAAAATGAAACATATTTCTGCAAAAACCATGCTCCAGTTTTTAAACAGCTTAAACTGGACTATACTAAGAGAAATTTTGTAAGCTATTTAACAAATGTTAAGAGTCAGATCCTATGGACAAGTACACATCCTAACTGGTATGGAAAGAACTTCAAAATTGGTTTTCTTAAAACATCTGTCTCTCCACATGAGTCACATCTCTAAAACATTTATTCACATAAAAATTTAAAAGAAAGACAAGGATCTTGAAAAAAGGCACAGGCAGTTTATTTCATGTTTGTATATTTACTACTTCACTTGAAAGACAATTGTACAAAAAAAAAATGATTTACGTTAAAAAGTGTGTAGATCATAAATTCACAAACAAAAGCAATACTCACTGATTCACAATATGTAATCAGAATTTACCCAGACAACTTTTGATTTTTTTCCTACAGTAAATTAGGAAGCCTAAATATGAGACTGTAAACCAAAATTATTATACTGTATCATTGCATGTCAATGCACAATAAAGAGACTAGATAAGACATGTCAATATAAAAAAAGATCGGAAAAAAAAGTCACACAGTAGAAAGCTGAATACACACTAAAGTTGAATCTCTCCAACATTTTGTAAATACAGCTATAGGCTTTGATTTTGTTAAGGAAAGTAAAATAAGATTTGACTTTTGTCCAATTGCCATTGTGAAGAAATTTTGAAATTGGTTTTTTTTTTTTTTCACAAGTGAATGAAGCTATTGCTATGTAGGTTAAAAAAAAAAGTCGGAATGCAAAACACTTACATAAGATCATTACAAATACACATAGCACACAAAAATATCCTTACAATAAAATTACATCGTTTTATGTACCACTAGTTATATTGGACACATTTCATACACACAGACTCTGAAGTTAAGTAAGCTAAAATTAATAGTACACATTTCGTTGTCTCAAATATGACCTTGAACTTGACACATTAATCAAATGGAAACAATTGATGACCAAAGCTAAAATGCTTTTTTTTGATTTACACAAGTGTAAGACTTTTAATAAAAATCTGTGACAAATGTCTTAGTTACAAAAAGTTTACATTTGGGGGACTAAGGCCTGAAGATAAATTGTATCAAAATAAAAAAAAAAATTTCAATAAAAGGGAAACAATTGATGAAGACCATATAAAAAGGTTATGTACATCAACAGGAACCCGTCACAATGAAAGATGATTTGAAGTTAATTGTTACTCTACATCGACATGAAAGAAAAAAAATAAAGTATATGATTTTCTGGGCATTGAACATCAGTTCATCGATTTGTCTTTATAAATTAAGATTTAAAAATATTTACTCCGAATCCAGGGATTTTTAAAAGACTTTAAAAAACCACTATTTTTATTTTGACTTAGTTTATTCTAAATCTAATCAAATGTAAATTTAATGATGTAAAGTACTGATTAATCCCCCAAAAAAACCATTTCAAACTGATTTTCTCAGATTTTGTTTCAAGTAAGCCAATCGAAAAAAGTGAACAATACTTTCAGACTTGATCAATCATAATTGTCTAAATCTTGCTGCCAGTAAATGTCTGATTACACTTTTGGTATCCCAGCCACAATCTGACTCTCTATACCGCACTCATCTCGGCCACGGAGAATCTTGAAGTAACCTGGAATAATTGAAGAGGAATGTTAGGTTTACCCTTGACTAGATATCACCAGGGGAGGGAAAAAAAACAAAAAGCAAGAAGATGAAGTACATCTGTATAGGTTTTTTTTGTGTGTATATAGACAGTCCACAACAAGATGATCTGAGTCACATCTGTATGAAATGTGACTTCTGTCAACAACAAAATAAAATGATGTGAAGGAAATAGTCACCTGCATTAAGTTATAAAGATTGACATAAAAAAACAAGCTTTGCTGAAGTGTTATTGCAGCAAAATGATTTTCTCGAGGGTCAGCTATATTTAAAAAGGCATTTAGGCAGTGACGTGTTGTCAATGAAAACCATCCTTGTCCACTGGGGCAATAAATGTAAAGGTGGAACTGACCACATTTACAAGATTTTTGGAACCACGAATTCAATACAAAGAAATGGCAGTCTGGTCGCCTCTGTTGAATTTTCTTTGAATGCTTTCACTTTCCAATGCTCGGTGCATTTACAAGAGATTTGCTGCTGTAAGGCACAATCCACTGGACTATTTGGATTTTTTGCGACAAGTAGCCTAACTCTTGCCCATGAATACTAATACAGCTGAACACAAGAGTCTGTCAATTGTCTCAGTATTATGGAGGTTACAGTGACACAAAAAATAGGCCAGACTAGACAATCAAGGCCTAACCTCACCAGCTTGCAAACTCACAAACTTACAAAAAGGTTTGCTCAAAATGAACCAACACTGCATTAAATAGGAGTACTCTGAAGCATATAATGGGGGAAAAAAATCAACTATCGTAACCCATTTTTTTTACTGAAAAAGTATTTGCTTTGAAAATCCATCCTTTCACAGTTTGGATTCATACAGAACTGCAAAGCCCCTCATACTTTATATCCAACAGTTTCTTTACAATGTATATCTTTCAATAATAAAAGCTCCTTCGTCACCAGGCCTGATAGATGTGATATTTAAGAAATTCAAAATACAGGGATAACTTTTTGTTGCTTACTAATATAAATTATGTAGAGAATATAGACTACTACTACTACTACCACTAGTCTTGATGGAATTGTGTGAGCTCCTATGAGAAGCATGGAATAGAGGTCTTTTTTTGCAAAACTAAGAATCAAATAATTTTCTTGAGGTTCATTGATAAATAAAATTTTGAAAATTTTATTATTCTTATGCTCCAGTATTGTAAGAAGACTTCACTCACAGCAAGAGAATTGCTCATATTTTTATTTCTTTGTTCTTTCGATCCGTGCCACTTGGCGATTGCTTTGGTATTGTTTATTTTAGGCATCCCCATTTCCTTCTATGTTGATGTTACCTTTATGAACTTTAAAATATCCGGTTGATGGGTCATTCTAAGGTAAAAATTGAGTTGTGTTGGAACACGTGGCGGTAAGGGTGAACCAAAATGTGTTGTGGCAGCAACTTAGAAATAAGCCCCTGTTTATAATACTGAATATGGAATGTTGTAAAGCTCAACTGCAGGATGGTAGTCTTCAGGTGTTTCACATCTTACATCTTATGGGTTATATTTGCAAAGCTGCCTGCTGTGTGCCGATGTGTTACAAGATATGGTCAATATGTCTGTATGCAGTTAACAGAACAATGAGCAAAAGAATCCACACACAGCTGAAGGTAGATCAAACATCCTGAGATATCAGCATAGTAAACTGATTCTAACCGGATATTCCACTTTCAACCTCACTGCAGTTCCTCTGCTTTTAATGAATTGTTTAAAATAAAAATTGAAGAAACTTTTGTATAGGAAGATCAGATTATTCCATGATCTATCTAGCCCACAATGATTTCAGAGGCAGTTGGCAAAGAATTACATTTCCAACAGTGAGACAATTTCACATATATAGGTGCAAATCTTGACTTGCCTTTATCACCCCAGTCCTCATTCCAGGAGTTTGCTACGAGCCAGTACTTGGTGCCATTCTCCACTCCATAACCCATCAGTTTCACAGCGTGGCCTCCCAGGACTGAGCCTGTTGTGTGCTGGTAAACACCTGGTTTAATGAAAAATAATAGTTCGCTCTGTTATAGTCTTCAACCATGCAGGCTGAGAGTACTTCACTCACACACCCCTCGCCCCCAAACACACAAACACATATGGCGGGTATTATTGCACAGTTGTTTGCTAAATAGTACATTCTTGCAAGGACAATTTCAGCAAAGCTTCATACTCTATATGTGCATCTGTATTCGTATACTCATAAACTTTGTTTTTCCTTAATTAAAGTAAAAACAAAGTAAACAATTGCCATCTAGTAATAATATATATATGTAATTCTTAACGGTACTCACAAAGAGAAAAAAAATATGGTAAATAAACGTCAAAACATTAAAACTGTAAAGGCTGTCTATTGTAAAATATTAAGTAGATTGATGACTATTTCAACACAAGGACACAGGCCAAAAAAAAATAGTGAATGTAAGGTGGTGCATTCACAAACAGTTACAGCAAATTAAAGATCATTTGGATCTGAGATATTATACTGTTTCAAGTCCTTTAGAGCTCTTGTAGTATGTACATTCGTAATGATTTTTCCTGATTCGTAAGAATTAGAATGAATATATAAAGACAGAAACACCTTCAATATATGGCACTTGAATAAAAATATTTATCTCTCAGCTACTTCATTTAAAGGACTTCAAAGAAAATTAGGCAATACAGCTGAGTTCAATGTAAAGTCATTCTAAAATAAAATGGTCTGTGGCAAAAATAGCCATGAAGAAACGAATTCCATAAATCTTGCCGTAAAGATAACACACCAAAATTGCATAGAAATATCGCCTTAATCAGCCGTACTTATGAGATAATTTCTATGTTGAAGATTTAAAAGTATGATATGATTATGAGGCCATACTTTCATAATTTTCCCTGCAGCAAAGAGCCTCCTTTTGAAGTGATACAAGAGAACTGCAATGAAAAACACAAAATTTAAATGGGAAAAAAAACAACACAATGTAGACCAAGCCTAATCATGGAGTTGCAGATTAGAAATTCATCTGGTTCAAAATCAAATGATTCTCAAAGAAACTGTGAATGAACAGAGACGACAAACAAGACTGTGTTGATGGCCTTACCACTTTTGTACTGAGTGAAGTCGCTGTACACGGTGAATGCAGCCTCCACTGGGCCGTATGTGACAAGCTCTTGCATGATGTTTGTCTCTCCACGGACATGGTAGCTTTTGACGCCTGCACAAGAATAGGTTGATTAAAGAATATTGTGATGAATTTTAAATTCTTTTAATTTTTTTTTTGATAGCTTCATGAGATGAATGACTTAGTTCAAAGCTCAGAACTTTGATTGCTTTTTTAGATACTTACAGGAGGAAAGGAGAGAGAGAGTAGCTCAATACGATTTGTTACAGAAACAATGAAATACTTATTTTACTCACGAAAAAAAGAAATGTAAATATTGGTACTCATAAACCACAATCAGTAGATAGATTAACTTGAATCATAATTTTAAGGGCAGATCAGATGCCAATAAATAATTTTTTTTTTGTAGCAGTAACAAATTTCCCTTAAATTTGTGACATTGCTTTGGTCTGTTATTTTTTATGGTATTTTTTATTAGCATGAGTGTCTCTGACTGTCATTTGACACCAGACAAAAGTATAGTCAAAAAGTTTACTAGGCTAGGGCTTGTAAAACTATCAAGAGCTAAAATTTTTGATGACCTCATGTAGTCAAACAATTAAACTGTAGATAATTTTCTATGAGAGAACGCTCTGCATCTATAAGAGGGAGCAAGAAATATTGATTTGCAAGCATTTTTTATCCGTTCACTGCTATTCTTCGACTATGTCCACTGTGTGAAAGATTATAATCCTTTAGTCAAGGTAACTAAGTAAGTTTGTAGATAAGCACTGTTGGACATGAATCTATGTAAAACATTTTTGTAGGAACATTCTAGATCTATGTGATAACTCATAGTCATATACATACACTTTGCATTTGCAATTATACTCAACATCAAGAAAGTTAATTTAATTTCAGGCCAACTACCTGAGGAGTGTGAAAGGATAGATCTGCTAAACACTTTTTGCTACCCTCTAAAAATGGAAGCTGTGACCGCACAGCCACAACATTACAAGATAATTTTATTACCGTAGTGCTTGTCTTCGGTGAAGGTCTTGTCATAGCCAGCCTCACAGGTCTTCTTACACTTTGGTGTGGGCATAACCCCCTTTGAGCAAGGCTTCAGATGACCCACTACATGGTGGTCGCAGGCAGGGATTTGATAGGGTTGGCAGCCCTGCAAGAAGCAAGGGATAACCACAATGAAAGGGTTTGATGTTAAAGTATCTATGTCTAAAAATTGCGGTTGCAAGAAGAATGATATAAAATCAAACATTTTTTTGGTAATGATAATACTATTATTTGCATTTTTAGCAATGCATAAATGAACTCATAATCTATGTATGAGTCTATCTCTCCATCCTCCGGTGAGATCCAGGAAATGGACAAATATTAAAAAATGCAAGTTGTACATCACTGGGTATAACAATTACCTCAGAGCTATTGTATTGTCCTCCAGATACGATGCCTTCACGTTGGAAATATGCCCAGGCCTCAGATGGATAACCTCCGGAACAGCTGTGGAGAAAGAAAAATTCAGTGATGATTGTTTTACAAATAGTTTGTTAGAGAGAAAAATACACACACCTCTTTAACACAGAATTTTTTTTAAAAGTTTGCAAAGGTCTTTTGCAAACAAAAGCACAAACTTGTGCACTATTTCACACTGCTGTGATATAAAAAAAAAAAATACACACATATATATACATGAAAATATAAATATACATAATATGCAGTAGGAAGATACCCAAGTGAGAGCAAGGCATCAGAGAGTTTTCAGGGAAGAAATTCCCTTTTGGCAAGTATTTCAGCCCTGAAAATCTTATGCTCTAAGGGGGCCGGCCACACTAAGGTCATGACTCCTACTGTTCCTCTGCTATCTTTTTCTCCGGGGCATAATAATATCTTTTTTTAATACATCATTTTAAACAAAGATTTAAAGAACCATTATTTTGTTGAAAAAAAAAAAGAATAAAAAAAACATAAAATTAAAACCAGAAAAAATAAAATCAAAACCAAACAAAATAAAACAAAACAAAACAAAATATAGATACACATTTATATTTGGTTGTTAAAATCTTTGTTTAAAATGATTTATTAAAAAAAAATAGATCTCATCTGAAATAAGGAAAAAAAAAATAGTACGAACTAGGGAACAAAATGAAAGAAAAAAATTTAAGGGACATAATCCCACGCCTAATGTTAAATTTGGCTATTTTCCCTTTAAACAGTGTATTTTTCTTTTGAGTGATTTCCATTAACCAAAGCATTGTGACAATTTCAAGCCATTTCAATCGTCTTGAATTTTCAAACAATATTCTTAAAATTTGCAATGGTATACAAGTTGGCTGATTTTTGTTCTGTCGAAATTTTATGGCATTCTTAGTCAAAACCTTAAAATCTCATAATTTTTCCATATGAAAACAAACAATTCTGATGTAATAAATTTCCTTACTTTTCGTCATACACAGAATCTGAAAATCTTAATTCTGCATTCAGTTTGCCCAACAGGGGCAGGTTTTCTTGTTGTAAATGATCCTCACAGAATGTAACAAATGTTTAACTGAGGCAGCGAAACGTTTCTACCAAACCAAAGGGATGTATCTTTACTATAATAAATTCCTATGTAATATACCTGCCACAGGCAACAGACACCTCATAAAACCCTCACAGAACTCCGATATCAAACGGTAGTCAGAAGGATGTTCCTTTCCACACTAGAAGCTTAGATCTATATTATACTGTGAAATTCCACAGATTGTCCAAAATCCCATAAAGCATAAAAACCGTTTAAAAAAAGCTGAGTAAGCAACCTCTGTTGTGATCCAACCCAACATTCTTTTTAACATCTGGTTTAGATTGAGCAAAATTATGTGAACCAAATTTGCTCCTGTCCTATACCTCCATATAACAAATACAAGTAAATAACTCTAGTAAGAGATGTTAAGTTATAACACTTCTAGAAGGTGTGCAGGGTTAAAGACAAAAATGTAGGGGACACAACTCACCCATCCCCACAGTCTCCGCAGCAGGCCATGACATCTTCAGCAGCAAAGTGGAATTGTGTCTTGCCTTTAGACAGGATGCAAATACGGTCAGTCATTGCTTCCACAGCTCCAAATGCCTGACATTGCATGTAAAGGTAGCAAAAATAAGTAGATATTCCATAAAAAAGAAAAGCAGAAAATATTATAGGGCAGCATACAAAGAGGTTGACATAGGTGAATTGAACTGATGTAGCTAAATAAGATACAATGACATCAAAATTTGCGTGCTTTTTTTTTTTTTACAAATTTAATTTTGTCGTATTGTTTTCCTTTTCTTTTAAATGAAAATTCAGGTCAAAAGAATTCCATGTGACTTTCCAGAATGGAAAAAAAAAAGCAAAAGCTTTTTGTAATGACTTTGATTATTAAAGTGATAGCACAAAGCTTTTATTGATGAGTAAAACTCAATATGTAAAAAAATCAAACGAGGCTGCTTTATATGACAGCAACAGTTGAATTTAAAAATCATTTTTCCAAAAATGTTCCTTGATTAGCCATTAGGCTGCTTTATATGACAGCAATAGTTGAATTTAAAAATCATTTTTCCAAAAATGTTCCTTGATTAGCCAACACAAAAATTTTGACTTCGAGGCTGATAAAGAAACATAAATAATTACAATGATGACTACGTCTATACAAAATACAATAAGAAAACAGTTGGGAAAAGTCCATGACAAGATGGCCATCTGGTGGGAGGAAAAGACCGACTCACCCAGCAGGAGCCACAGTCTCCCTGATCGCGGACCTCCTTGAGGGATGGGCAGTTAGGCCACTGGACTCTGGGGTCAAAGTTTTCTGGCAGGTCGGACTCCTTGATCTTGTGGGCAAACTCTTGCACTGGCAGGCGACGTGCCTTGTGCTCGGACTTGTGAACATGGGTACCCAGGATACGCTTTACATGAAGGTGGTCTTTGGGATCAAAGTTACGGCCAGCCTAGCCATGTTGAAAGAAATAATATTGGATATATTAAAGGTTCACACCTCAAAACTGCATCTCACTAGACTAGTGTTAAGAGCTAAGTTCAGTATTTAAAAAATAAACACATGTATATCTTCTGCCTCTTCTCTCCGTCAACCTCTCCAACCATTGAGCTCTCTTTCTCTTTCACAAGCACACATGTATCAGTTTGCATTTACTTTCTCAGTTTCTATGTATACTTTGTCTCCAGATTCCATTCAATGCATTCTTACCGTCCATGTAGTCTTAGCAATATTGTTGATGTAGTGGATCTCTTCATCAGAGAGCAAGCCAAAGTCAGGCTTGGGTAGCCTGGCCTGGACTACAGCAACAAGAACAACACAGGCAACAAGAGCTTTCAGCATGGTGCCAATTTATCACTCCAGATCTAAAGCAAAAGAAAAGAAATGATTGAAAGAAAAAAATTGTTTTTATGCAAAACAATATTGTATAGACATATTTTGTCTATAAAATCTCTACTCGTCGAGTTAAAAAATTTGAAGCGATTCCCTCAATTAAAAAGCCTCTTCCCTCTGTTAAAAAGCAAAACCAAAAAAAAAATTGTCTTTACTTGAAGAAGAATGGTGACATCAATGACTGCAGTTCATCACTTTTATTTTGTTTTGACATTGTAATTTAGATCACATGACAGCAGTGTCACACTCATCAATTTTCTCAACCATTTTGGAGATGTATCCTGGACTGTATTTTTTGCTAGCGATAAAATTTTAAAATTATCTAGTGTTTAATAAAATTACCTACATTTCATCGCTGATATTTTAAATAGGATACCACATTTTGTGTACCGGTATTAAATTAATGGTAAATCTTAGCATAATCTCCCACCTCCAGATATGGGCAGTCAATTCTTGGACTAAGTTAAGCTCACATAGGTTGATTTTAGATCTTCTTCCTTTTATTTTCATTTCAAACACTCTTTAAAACTCCCCAATTATCTACTGGCTATCTGAACTTTCATCTTCGTTTTCAAAACCCTAACAAAATATCATTTAGAAGTTTTAAGTGGAGTTAATGTAAAAGTAAAGAAAAATACCTGAACATTAAAAAAAAACAAAAAACAAAAAAAACAAATTTAGCCTGACACGAGAGAGTCAGCATCATCATTTAAAAGCTATATAAGACTTAAAACATAGGACTATCAGTAGATTATATCTAATATAGGCTAGATCCGGATCCTCCCAAAATCAAGTCACGGTAATAGGCACTACAGATCTAGATCTTGATCAGTATTACCTTGACAAATTTTATTAATATGGTTTACCCAGTCCCTTTCGAAGTTGATGCACACGCGGTTTGGAGCCGAGAGATTGAATTAGTCCGTCAGCTGCCTTTTAAATATATAAAGAACCTCACCACGATTATATTTTTTGTTTATAACCGCTCATCACAGTCACGAGTAAATATCATGTGACGGAGTAAAAATCACATGACTTAATCAAAGGTCCGGTTATCTTACTAAAGATAGTAAAAGTTCAGAATTTTGTGTCACGTTCCCTACGTTATTGAGAAAAGTAGGCCGAGAACTAAAGATAATGAATAATCCAAGGACTTATATTTAGTGTAACAGATAAAACTGATATCACAGCCAGTGCCCGTACAATTTTGAGTGCAAAGGTGGGTCAAATTCACCATCGACCCATAAAATCCTTTGTAACTTAAACATTGGATGATCAAATTTTGACCAGGAAAATACGCAGTGGAGCACGCGGATTACAGCAGGGGTGGTGCAGAAAAAAAAATCGTTTTATGGAAAGTAAACGTTATATTCGATTTTATTTTCTACCATGAGTTGGAAGGCGAGTGATTCTTATTTTTTAGCTCAAAACCTTTG
>BLXT01004151.1:237290-249680 GCA_019648995.1 Plakobranchus ocellatus | reverse complement strand
CATCATCATCATCATCATCATCCTCCTTTTTGAACAGTGAGCCAATTTTTCCTCAGAAAACTTGATTTCACGTTGTTCGAGATGATTATTTTATCTTCTTCAGAGCCAACGTCAACTTTATAAAAGAAAGAGCGAGGGCGTCGACATTGATCCAAACATTTTTCATCGGCAGTGTGCGAAAGCAAAATAGACAGACAGATGTCAAAGCCTTGTGATGATGCATCCTTGATCTCAAGTGAAGTCCACAGAAATGACAGAACAGCCAGAGTGTGCGACCTTCATCTGATGAGCTGACAACTTGACCGAGTCCAGACAGAGAAATGTGGGGCGAGATAAGTGACGGACTTCATGTACATTTCATAATTATTTTCGTTGATATTGCAGCTATATTTTAGGCCTGTTTAGTGATGTCTTGTTTGAGAGTAATTCATATTTTCATTCTCTTTATACGATTTATTGACGTTTTCTATGCCTACAATATTCAATTCGGCTATTTTATTCACCACTTGTGCTTCAATAATTACTTGAAAGTTTTATTGATCGGGTGTACATAAACTATCTTGGTGTCTTTAAAGGCAATGAAAAGGATTAAGAACAAATGTTAACTATTTTAATAATATAGAAGGAAAGATTTGGTTCAGATGCGATGGATGCAATGAGGGATGCATTCAGGTATACAATGAGGGATATAGTCAGGGACACAATGAGGGATACAGTCAGAGACACAATGAGGGATACATTCAGGTATACAATGAGGTATACAGTCAGGGATACAATGAGGGATGCATTCAGGTATACAATGAGGGATACAGTCAGGGACACAATGAGGGATGCATTCAGGTATACAATGAGGGATACAGTCAGGGACACAATGAGGGATACATTCAGGGACACAATGAGGGATACATTCAGGGACACAATGAGGGATACAATAAAAAAAACACAATGAGCGATAGGAGGAAGGATACGATCAGGAATATAATAAGAGTTATGCATTTGTGATTATATGAGGAACATAAAGAGAAGCAATAGGAGAAATAATAGGGATACAATGAGGCCAATACTTATCTTAGGCGGGCAGAAAGATAACATACAAAACTGTTAAGACATCACGTCAGGAATGCTATTTTCTCTTAGGTCTAGGCACTTCATGATAATGACGATGTTAAAAGAATTCTTTACCTCTATGGCATAATGTATGTTTTTAAGGGGAAGCTGTAATCCAATTGATTTTAAAATTTTGTGCTATTTTTGTTTTATATGTTTCAAGTTACCAGTCTCTTAACATGGGAAATTGCTTTTGAAAAAGCAACAACAACAAAAACAGCAGCCCCACCACCACCACCAACAACAACAACAACAACAACAACAACAACAACAACAACAGTAGTAACATCGAGATTTTATTGTGAGATCACACAACTGCAACAGCGGTAACAACACCAAAGGTTACCCTAGGACTGACAAGAATGATATCAAGACAGCATCAGCATAAAAAAAACACCGAGTTTGGCTGGGACAGCAATGACAAAACTTTGTACAAAAACAACATCGAACATAAAGGGAAAAAAGAGAAACAAAAAAAAAAACAAACAAACAGAGAATAAAGTCAAACCATAAAAAATGTAATGAAAGGCTCATTCTAAGTTCATCCCATTCTGTTGCGTTGCTGCCAATAAGCGCAACAATTGATACTATATGTTTACCGTCTGCCTTTGTTCTCTATAGCAAAGCATACGATTCACATGAGACAATTATCTTTTGGGCTTATACGGAGTATGCTAGTCGCAGAAATGCACCAATTTTTTTTTTTTAATGCTATTTCGATTCGGTTTTGATCCCGAGCTATGTGGGTTGTCGGTGGTTCAATGATTTGTGAACTTAACCCTGAAATCTGCAGAGGCCTTTGTGTCGTGTGTTCCTCCCTTGCACGAACGCGCACATTTAACAAGGGCCTTGAAGCCTGGGATCACCTTGTGATAGGCAGGCAATATGCAACAACTGCTAGTAAATCAAATTTGACCGTTAGCGTTGACCATCGTAAACACCCGCTAACATCAACATCATGCCATCCCGGATTATTGACAAAAGAGTTTGCAGGTTATGACAAACGGGCTTGGCAACTGTGGTTTCATGCTTGTAAATCTTGTAGCGAGGGTGGGGTCTCATCAAATATTTAGCACAATGTGGCGGTGATTGCCTTAAAATGAAAGCAACCAAACAGCCAGTCAATTATTCATCAAGTAACAAACTTTCCATGCAAACTACCTGCCAAAACTCGATTTACGAACCAACCAATCAGGCAAGCAAGACAATAAAATTTCTTTCCATTCTACGTGACCAAAACCAAACCCATTCATCAACACAATGACGAACGAATCAACCAGTCAAAAAAACTTCACATATATAAAATTCGATAATCAAAAAAAAAAATAAATTCAACCCATAAACCAACACACAATGAAAGCAGCAACTATTCAAAGACATAATCTTCTACGCAACCAAACATTTTGGCCACCAACCAACCTATCAATCTATGTTCTATGTTGAGAAACAAGCCTTGCACCAAATGCAAAACTGTTAGCCTGACAGATAGATACCAAAATCCTCCAAAATGGTGTCTGGGTGGCGCTGAACAAACTACAATCTCACGGCATAATGACAGCATTCAGAAACTCAGCCGAACAAAGCAAAAGCTTGAGTTCATTAAAGTTGTGGAGCGGCAACGTTTTAGATTGAGCCTCTAGTTGGTGTCTTTGCGAAGTCTTCATCTTCAACTTGCTCTTCATCAAACACGCTAACCGTATTGTACGATCAAGTTATGAATATTTTCTTTTTTATTTCGTCTCTACATTCATATACTTTTTATGTTTGCACTGCCCTTTCTTGGTATTTCTGCTGTTAATGTCTCCGTATACGGACTACATGAGAGCTTTTTGATACACCCGTCAGGGGCCTCCTGTCGCCAGTTTATACCCGCCACCACCTGGTTTGAGGGAGGAAGAAAAGGATAAAGAGGGGAAGGGGTGAAGCTAATCTGGTTAGAACCGAAGGTTTTCCGCTACCAGTGATGCTTTTCTTCCATTGTTTTTATTTGCTAGAGATACCCGGTATTCAAATGTTTTGTTGTTACTTGTTTATTCTGATTACCAAAACCCCAGGGCAATATGATCACATCCTGCTGTAAGCTGAGCATGATAAAACTCTCTATTGATCAAACCATCATTTAAACAGTGTATTATTACTTTATTCTGGTTTTTGCCCGCACATCTTCAGCACCCCAGTCCGGGCTAAGTCAGATTTTCATTGCTTTTCCGTGACCACTGAACACTAAATGGATAGCTAGGTCTCTTAAGACTCGGTAAAAGTAAAGGCGGCGAGGAAAGCAATGGCAAACTACCTCATAATGCCGTATGCCAAGAACAATCAGGACCCTACTGCTGGTTCCCCGATGCTTGGACTAAGCGTGGGATCCACTTTACTTTTTTACTTCAGCACTGGCTCTTTTCTTCCACTGCTGATTTATTCTTTTTGCTCTTAACTTCATCGTTCATATATTTATTTATTCCCTATTTCTGAAATCTTATCTTTTCGCCACGCTTGTTTGGATAAAGGCTTGTGATTCTGCACCCATAGTTTTCTTCTTTGTTCCTTTTCTTACTCTTTCTATTCCTCTTCCTTCCCCTCGCTTTTAGATTCCGTTACGTTTGGTTCCCTTTTTTAAAAAAAAACTTTTTCTCTATATTCTTTGCATTTTTTTCTTACTTGTTGATTTTCTTTTCTTGTGTGAGTGTTCGTCTTATCTAATAAGGGTAAAATATTTCTTTACCATTTTATTTTTACTCTCTAACTTTTGTCACATGTAATCAGTGTTGGTGCTACTCGCGGTATATCCATCACCACTGGAGCTGTCAGAAGGAAGCCGTGCACCAACGCGTATCTTCTGTTGTTTTGTCGCTCAGTCTGTGCAGTTTGTCTGTCTCTAAAAGTCTTCAGTCAAGATATTTTTTTGGCAGCAGACTGCCAGCGCACTGAGCGCCATCTCACATATTTACATTAATTGTATTACCTTCCGAACAAGATGATATGGATAATCATTGCGATAAATTAAGTATTTATGGCCTACTAAACTTTAAAATGCATTGATTACGCATACCATCTTAGTTTTCGGAAGAAGACGCGGGTGACATGGGTCTCCGTGTAATTACTGCACCAGTTGTAGTACTTTTCTGAATGAGTAATTTAGGAAATTTCAAAGTTCTTCAACTGAATGCGGTATATTTAAAACAATACCTGGATTTCCACAATACCAAAGTTTGTGGAATTCAAGGGAAGCCGTATTCAGCTGTGTCGTGACTGTTCATTTTTCCTGTCTCTCCTCTTACTGACTCTCTACTCTCTTTATCATAGCATTCTTTTCTGCCTCTTAATGTACTTAAGATTTTTGCCTCTTTATCTCTCTCTCTCTCTCTGAAATTATGCTTATGTTTTGCACTCTGTCTCTATCTCTCTCTCCCCCCCTCTTCCTTCATCTTTCATTGCTTGATTTTTCAAATTTTACCATATTTAAAAGATCTTTTCTGTGGAAATATCTGTGACTATGCTATATGCTTTTCATCATTTTGAATGTTGCTCTAGGGCAAAATGTCTAAAGCTTCCGACTTTCTACCAGAAACATTGGCAATGCAGTGCTTGACAAACTCATCCCGACTTCATTCTGCACCGACACTTTGTTGTCACGGATGGTACAGGGGTAGACAGCGTCAACCTATATGTGGAACATCCGCATGAATTTCGCTGGCCGTTCTGTGGAAATATCTGTGACTATGCTATATGCTTTTCATCATTTTGAATGTTGCTCTAGGGCAAAATGTCTAAAGCTTCCGATTTTCTACCAGAAACATTGGCAAATGCAGTGCTTGACAAACTCATCCCGACTTCATTCTGCACCGACACTTTGTTGTCACGGATGGTACAGGAGTAGACAGTGTCAACCTATATCTGAAACATCCGCATGAATGTCGCTAGCTGAATCTTGTAAGAATAGAGCTTCCTCAAATGCATATATCACATGCTTGATTCTATCCCTGCTCTTTTATCTTTTCGATATAGTAGATGTCTATGGTATATCATCGCACTTTTTATATTACTTTCACCACTGTGACACACACAATGCAGCTTTTTCATGTGATTATGGTAAAAAATAAAACATTAAAATATGACTAGCTTTGTTCTGAAGAAAAATCTTAAAAGGAGTTAGTAAAACAAACAAGCCAATAATCCAAAAAACAAAAAAACAAACAAACAGACAGGTGGCAGTGAAGTCCAGATTCCGCATTTGGCTTTTCTATCATCATCAATACTTCTCGTCACCGTGTCAGGGTAAAACCCGCGAATGACAGACTTCCATTTTGTTTCTTTATCTCAGCTTTAGTAGGTCTTTCCTTCCACAGTCTGTCTCTTATCTTGATGTTGTCTTCCACAAGCCTCTTTCAAAGTGGTGTGGTTTTCTTATGCTTCCATGATCTTTAGAGGTTTCGTCTTGCGCTGCCGCTTTGATTAATTTCTTAAAACTATCAATGGTTACCATTTCCTTTTACTGGTCTCTGTCCTTCCGTCTTGACAAATTAAAAGATTAATTTGCAGAGTAGACTTGACATTTTTCTGAAGCAAGTCCTTATGAAGTTTTGAGTTGGATCCCAACTTCGCATTTGAGTTGGGCAGTGTAAATTGTGTTTGTTTCTTAAAGCTTCTTGATATTTCTGTCTGGATGTCTTTAGATTTCATTCCTGTTCAATCCATCACTTATTCCCTTGATGGCCAAATTTCTTCACCACATCTAAATATTCACTGTCTGCTGTCACTGCCTCCTTATTTGCTGTCATCATATTTGTTCTTAAGCCATTCTTAGGTGCCTCTTCAGGCCAACATATTTTGATACCATGCGTGCCTGAGAATGGTTTTGCAATGCGTCAATTGTTTGTTGGTATTTTTATGAAAGAATTACAACTAGTTACCTTTAAGAAAGAGGACCTGGCTGTTTATGCTTATGGCAACTTTTACACAGCTCGACAATGTTTTGAATTACAAAATCCAGAATTTAAGGTAATCAGAAACTGTCACGATGTTCCTGATAATTATTTCCATACTGTTTTGAGAGAGCAATCCTCGTTGTATAATATGTTCATTCAAAAACGTTGTATTAAAATAGTTCCAATATAATTTTATAGTCTTATTGTTTAGCGATATCAAAATGTAAACAAGTTTGAAAAACATTTTGAACCTTTCAGGTCACAAAAGCCTGAAAATTTTTGACTGAATTGCAAATCTGGGATGACGTTTAGTATTATTTTTAGCGATATTATGTTCATACAGATCTTTAACAAATTTTGGACTTTTGATCCAATTCATAATAATAAAAAAGAAATACTGGCCTGTGAGAGAAACAAGGAAAAGAAAGTCTGATATCATTAATAATGTTGGAATCAATAATTACATTAACACTTAATGGCTCAATTAATCCATCGTTGATAGGTATTGGGTAGTGGGCAACAATCAGCCAACTAAATATTTCAAATCCACCAAAAAAAACAACAAAACAACATTTCAACAAAATTTACGTATATGTACAAATTTTCTACAATATATATAGTGCATTAAGTTGCTTGAAGCAACTTGGTATCTTTAGAATATCTGGGATCAGTTGCAACCCCTTATTAGCCTAATATTTTAAATTGTTTCACAGGTTTTTTTTTCTGAATATCTGATTTGTATTTGAGAGAGACGGACGGCCTGTCAGAGGAATCGATGGATTGAAACCCCGAGATCACCATTCCACGGCGGAATGGGTGGAACGATTGATTAATCAAACTGAGATTGCGTCCTTAGCCTGGACTAGGCCTGGACTAGGCCTGGACTCTACCGCCAGGGGGTACCGGGGTCAAAGATGGGCTCGAAAATATGAGAAGACAGTGACTTGTCGCGTTCTCGGTCTTGGGCTCCCGGGTTCGAATGCCACCCCAATGCTATCTTGTAGAAGTGCATTCTCTTTGAAAAACTGTGGCATTTGTGTGGAGCAGTTTAGAGCGAACTCGGCCTGCAACCTGTAGGAGATCTACATCGCCTGTTCACTCTGACATCAGTGCCAAGCCCAACGGAGACCAAAATACTGAGATCTATCAAGAAGTAAATAATAGAACGGGAATTGGGCGTTGATACCGGAAATTTTGAAATAAACTTCTGTCTACTTACGGAGGGAACTTTGCTTGCAGACGTTGGCGTGGTCTTTCTCATACCGTTTCCACACGACAGACTTGCTAGCGTGCCGTAAAATACAATTACAAACAACCAAATGGGCGATAGAGCAGAGGCCGATTGATGTGCGCATAACCCCACATCCCTCCGAATGCCTCTAAGAGCTCGACGAGGAAAAAAAAGATTTAGATAATCTCCGAAGTGAATAGATTATGTCACAAGAAAATGAAGTATTATATGTTACTTACATCGAATACAAAATGTTTCCTTTTACACACTGCAACCAAACACACACCTTTTGCTAGTATTGCCGTTTTGTAATATTTATTGACGGGGTCCTTTGTATGGTTCGAGAGCGTTCGTGCCTCGATGTTAGTAATCTTGGTCTATAATCTGCAGAGATATATTTATTTCATCCTGCTGTCGGCATCATAGGGGAGGGGGTTAAAACCTGAGGTCACGAAAATGTGAGCAAGTAAAATTAAACAAAGAGCCTATCAAAGTGGATCTTTGATCACCCGCGTATTATTATGAAAACATATCATATTGCATGGTTACAACTAACATCACTAGTCGATCAAAGCAAAGAAGCAATTAAGAACTTGAGATTTTCCCCAGGGCTATCGATATATATGGTTTTGAAACTGTACGCTAGGAGATAGAGTCATTATGGATTACATCACTACTACCACGACCACCACAACCAATGGCTTACTAATGACAGAGCATAGTAATTGCATTCCTGGCTGTTTGACTTAGTAAGCTTTTGTAGCTGATTTATCATCCTATCCGCCTGAGTTGTAGTTGTTTATGTCATAATACTATTATTATAGAAATAATAGTAATAATAGTAGTAGTAGTAGTAGTAGTAGTAGTAGTAGTAGTAGTAGTAGTAGTAGTAGTAGTAGTAGTAGTAGTATTAGTAGTAGTAGTAGCAGTAGCAGTAGTAGTAGTAGCAGCAGCAGCAGCAGCAGCAGCAGCAGCAGCAGCAGCAGCAGTAGCAGCAGTTGCAGTTGCAGTTGCAGTTGCAGTCGCAATCGTAGTTGTAGTAGGTGTAGTTATAGTTGTAGTTGTAGTAGCAGTAGTAGTTGTAGTAGTTGTAGTAGTAGTTGTTGAGGTAGTTGTTATTGTATTAGTAGTAGTAACAGTAGCAGTAGCATTAGCAGTAGCAGTAGCAGTAGTAGGAGGAGTAGTAGTAGTAGTAGTAGTAGTAGTAGCAGCAGCAGCAGCAGCAGCAGCAGCAGCAGCAGCAGTAGCAGTAGTTGCAGTTGCAGTTGCAGTTGCAGTCGCAATCTTAGTTGTAGTAGGTGCAGTTATAGTTGTAGTTGTAGTAGCAGTAGTAGTTGTAGTAGTAGTTGTTTAGGTAGCTGTTATTGTATTAGTAGTAGTAGCAGTAGCATTAGCGTTAGCAGTAGCAGTTGCAGTAGCAGTAGCAGTAGTAGTAGTAGAAGTAGTAGTAGTAGTACCACCACCACCATCACCATCACCACCATTTTGGTTATCACTATTATTATTATTATTATTATTATTATTATTATTATTATTATTATTATTATTATTATTATTAATATATCATCATCATCATCATCATTATTATCATTATCATCATCATCATCATCATCATCATCATCATCATCATTATTATCATTATTATCATCATCATCATTATCATTATTTTCATATTGATCATGAAACGACATGATACGAAATCTCTTTGAGGGGAAAGATAAAAGATGAACATTAAAGCAACAACGAACCTGTACTCTGGTACAGGGCGGGGGTGGGGGTGACTTGTGTTGGGACATTCTTAAGTCTTCTTTTTGTTTGTTTTCGTTAATCATTTTGTTATCGCTGGATTTTTTTTTCACTGTATGGCGATATACAGGTTTGTTCTGTGTTTTATTTGTGTTGAATGTCTGAAACGATTAATAAGGAAATGATGAACGGCCTTGTCGTGTAAAGGGAAAAAAAAATAACAAACTTGAACAAAATCTCGAGATCACCAGTTCCAAAAGTAATGAAATAATCTAGAATCAAATAAATTAAAATCTTAGCCAGTTCCTCTGAATCTTGCAGGGCTGTTCAACTCGATATGCGTCATTATTGGCCCTGACGAGGGCCCAAAAACCTGACATCCCCACTATAGTGCAATGGCTTCAACACATTTTATAAATTGACACCTAATTAGATGAAATCAAATTCCTACGAGGAAAAGTCGATAATTCATGAATATCATCAATATTATCATAATTATAATTATTTTCATCACTTGCGAATGATTTTAATTGTAGACCCATATTGCAAGGAAGAAGTTGATGCATCAAAGATTTATCTATTAGCTCTGTTTTTATGCAGCTTTTAGCTTCTTTCCAGAAATTTAGATTCAGACTTGAAATCTTAAGGCTGATTCTGAATGTTTTATAATTAATTTGATACCTTTCTTAGATTTGGTCTTCATACAAGTGTTTTTCTCAATATCTTTGAAGACGTCCTGATAATTATAGATGCTGGTGTTCAAGTTAAATTAGGGCTTCCACGAAAGTGGCGGAAGTTTTTCTACGTAAGGTTGATCCTTGCCTAAGTTGGAAAATGTTATGAGTTTCCTTTCCAACAAGTCGCCACCAATCTGTCCGTTGGGGATGTGGCATACCTTGTGGTTCAGTGATGAGCAATGTACATTGACACTGGAGGTTACAGGTTCAGAACCCCAACACACACACATACATACATAACCTTAATCACAAAACGCTGCTCTGTTGTAATAGCTTCAAGTGTAGCACACGTGTATATAATATAAAATTTTCTTGCTCCAGCAACGTCTTTGTTGACCTTGCTAACGTGCCGTAATATACAAGGTCATAAAGTCTGAGATCATAAGAAAACTATGCTAAGTCGATAATTGATTAAAAAAAAAAACTTGATTGTGAAATGATGTGACAGGTTTTTGAATATTTTTCACTTTATTTCTTACTTACATCGTAAGTTTCTAATGACTAGAACCATAACTATTACACTTTATCTAGTGTTAGGGATGGGGTCTCATTACAAAGCAAAGCAAAACAAAATACACACAAAAAACAATCCAAAAAAAAATACCCCGCCTTTTTTAGCATAAGGCTTGATGCTTTCGAATAAGATAATACATGTAGTTATGCAGGCTAGACCTGGGCAACTCAAGAAAAAGTAATAGCTAATCCGGGCATATTATGTAAAAATTATAACGCTACTTTGAGCTGCAGCCAAGGGAAGCAAGCCCTTCTGTCAAAATGAAGTTCAGAAATACAGAAAAGGTAGCTAACCCATTCAAAAATGGGCTCACTGCTTAGAACAAAAATTTAAATGATTATTTCCTTTATTACTGTTCGCTTTTATCAATGACCGATCATATTTATTAGTTTAATTAGTAGATTGTAATATACAGATTCCATAAATGAAATGTTTTTGTGTGTGGAGGATATTCTAAGTTTTTGACAATTTAAGATCAGTGGGAACGTTGATGATTTTGACGACATAAAATAACTGCACATGTCCCCTATGTGAAGAAATTTCTGATTATCAAATTATAGACCAGTACAGGCTATTACCAGAACATTATCATATTATAGACCAGTATAGGCTACCACCAGAACATTTTCCGTTAGACCCTGGGCTACCGAGTACAGTGTTGAAGGCTTTTTAGGCCTGAAGATAAATCATACATTTAGCCCTTATCTCGTTTTGTCCTTTTTCCCTTCTATCGTATCTCCCTTTGCCCCTCCCCCTACACAAATACAACCACCTAGACAATGTGTTTAATTAGTGTTTTATCTCCTCTAGAGGTTAGCGAGTCCGCCCTGAAATCTGCAGGGATCCTTCTGTCACGGGTTCGAGCCCCGGCGCCCTGGCCTGAAGGAGGGCCCGAAAACTTGAGATCACCTCGTTGTGGACTGGCTATATACAAAGCTAAATACCAAATCGCCTCTAGGTTGTTTGTTATTGCTAGAGTACGATCTAACGCCACTCTTTTATGAATTTAGATCCAGATCTAGGTCCAGGCATAGATTCTTATCCATAATCGTTGATAATATTTTAATATATAAATGGTAAAACGGTCTCTTTTATTGTTCCTCATCCTTTTTAGAATGGGCGTTATTTTTTGTTTTTTTTTTTAATACTTTTTTTGCGCATAAAAAACCTGTGCTTGGGTGGTGCAGTAAGCAAACATCCCGCATACATTTGGATAGCAGAAAAATATATGGTCTATTCCATTTTTTCTTCAATAAAATTTACTAGTCAAACCCATGGTTGATTTTTATTATTTCGTGCAAAGATATTCTCAAGAAAACAAAAGTTGCGCACCAAACATTTAATGCTGTTTTTTTTTCCCCCTTTTTCTTTGACTTATGGCGCACAAATTTCCGGAACATTAATGTTATTAAAATTAATGTCTACCGTCAATATATTTTGTTTCGCCAGCTTAATGAGGTTTGAATAAGGCTATAAAATGTCGTTTTGTAAATCCGTAAAACTACTTTGGGATTTTTAAATATGCCCACATAAAATATAATCTACAGTGACATATCTATATATCTTGTGGATTTTATTGACGTCCCACAAAAATTTGTATAGGAATTACACGTTTGAGATTAGCTCCATTATAATAAGATTTTAGAAGAAATGGACCCAAAACTTTTGCCTATTATCTCCTAAAATCCTACTGCACGTCGAGATGCAAATTTTTTTCAGGATGAGTAGGCGATAGTGTAACTTTGAAACTACCGACGCCAGATTTTTACTATAGACACAAAATGAGCTGTTTTTGCTTTTCCACTGAGCGCCATCGGACCGATAGCTTGTCATATCATACCAACGAAGGATATTAGGTTTTAATAAACAAAATTGCTTAAAAAATAAATTTTTAAAAATGCACTGAAAAAAAAAGTGAAAAAAAAAAAAGAGTTTTACCGGGTACATATAATTTTACTTGGAATATTATTTTGAATCTTTAGATAGGCCTACATCTGGGTATGAATTCATGAAAGCGTCTATGATATTAAAGCCCAGATCTAGGAACAACCAATCATAGTCGTAGTGAAGGTGTAGATGATCCAAATGTGATTTTGAATTTATTTTCTCTGTGTGTGTATGTGAGGGGGG
>BLXT01004151.1:167733-177789 GCA_019648995.1 Plakobranchus ocellatus | reverse complement strand
ATATATTAGACTCTAGTAAACTTCTATATCAAATTTGCTCCTCTGTCACTGAGAATAAAAAAATTATGTTATCTAATACAAGAGTTCCAAAAAGTCACCATGTATAAAATGTTATGGAAAGCTTTAAAAATAGATCTAGATTTCTATATGATAATATTTTTTTTGACAAAGGAAAAGTAAAAATGCTGATATTTACAATCAGAATTTTATAAGCAATGTCAATACAGATGAAATGCTCAGCATTTTTTCTTTTTTTTTAACAGAAATTAAATAAGTGGCAACATTCAGGAAAACGGTCTTCTCCATGCCTGCTGTAATTATTGTACCCAAGGGAATCTGAAAGTAAATTATCCCAACAACAGTTCAACTGTAACTTAAAGTGTTCTCACAATGGAATGGAACTGTATCAGCTCAGTAATGTGGAAGAAAGCACAGTGTTCTTCTCTGGCAATAGCAATCTTATTGTTGTATTTATCAACTACAGCCGGACAAGGTACTGGTAAGAAATTTGTTTCTATTTCAAGCTTAAAACCCGTGGAAATAGATTGAGAGCCAGAGTCCTTGTGAATTTTAAAAGTCCAAATTTGCCACATAGCTCATTACAAATGATTTTGCTGAAACATAAAGTTAAAAGTGTCTAAAGTAGTAAACAATGCAAACAGTTCTTAAACCTGCAAAGAAAAATACTGGGCCCAGATTTGCTTGCTTAATTTGAATTTATCAATTATTAACACCTTCTCCAGGGCTGCACAGGTCCTTGCATCAGGAGTGATCTCAAAATATTTAAGAACACAAAGTTTATTTGCATATGTGTGTTTTTTGTAAAATGATTTGTGCAAAAAAAACACTTGCATGCAGATCTGGTTGCCACTTAATTTCACCATTTTTTCAACATTTCACTTATTGAAATTTAGGCTTTAAGTGCTGAAGTAAAATAAAGTAAAGAGTTGAAATCTTGTTGAAAAAAAAAGATATTAATCCAATAAAATAACAGGTCTCTTTAAATGGTTGTAGTTGAAATTATGTAAGGTATGGATCATTTTGAATTGAAGGGATCTTTTTCTTGGCAACTTTAATCTCACCAGCAGATAATTGTGGATGGAGAAGCTCCCTGACTCTTCATAAAGACGGTGAAAGCGTTACTCTCTCTATTCAAGGAAATAGTGACAGTAGAAGGTAAGAAGTGCTCAAACTATTGAGATTGAATGGTTGAGCCTGGTCACTGCTTTTGTGATCTCGAGCTCATTTGCTTCCAGCAGGGTGGACACTGTTATTGTAGGCATATTTGAACCTGCAGTTGAAAGAACCCTGTCATAAAAAAAATATGTTTCCTATTGGCACTTGTGTCTCTAACAACTGAACCACTTGGAAAAACAAAAATTTCAGCTGAAAGTTGCTTTAGTTGATCACTTTTTCCTATTTAACCCTATCCGTGCGTGTGGGGTAATTCTGTTACCCCAAGGCTTGTTTATAATTTTTTAAAAATATTTTAAATGGGAATTTTTCTTTTAGCTTCTCAGTATTCCTCAAAAATTCAATTTGACATATGATTACATAATAATGATTGACAGAAAATCAATATTGAACTGACCTGAGGTCATTTCCGAAACCCTCCATTATTTTTTACTGAGTAAAGTATGGGGTGATTTTGATAACCCTTACGTATGGATAGGTACATTATGTAGCAATTTTTTTACTATATACGGCTGGGGGCATGCAGTTACCCCCGATGTACAGATAAGACTATATTGATAATAAATTTTGGGGGTACTGCTAACTGCTACAAACGGATATGACAATAAAACACCTCATACAGATCTTGGACTCACAAAAGCCTTCTTTGTAGTGTTGAAATAGTTTTTTGTTCTTTCACAGACAATTTTTGCATGTTTTTTTTTTGTTTTGTTTTGTTTTTTTAATCATTGTAACACTGCCATAGCGAGAAAGTAAATACACATATTAGATATGATTCAAGCTTCAGAAATACTGTTATTTGAGTGAATTGCGCCTGGCCTGGAACTAAATTTTCAGAAGAATTTGTTGCTGCAGTAAACAAGAATAACTTGAAATCAAATTGTTTCACCTGCTGCAAACATGCCAAGAGCATGTACGGTCAAATATTCATGTTGGGGCGATTTTTGGTCCGATTTTAGAAATCGGTATATTTGGCTTCTGTAGTAAAAGGCAGAATTTATAATGAAAACATTTATTATTTCAGGTCAAAATTTGAGTTTTTAAAAAAGCGAGTACTATGTTTTTCCTTTTTTCTCAAAAATCTTTTTGGTCTGTTATCTCAAAATTGACTTTTTTTTGCACTAAAATCCATAAAACTTTTTTGTTTTCCATCCAAACGACTGGAAATTTTCACACAGTATACACTTATATTTATAAAGTTGATCTGTAGAGTAATTTAGCTGTAGCTTTTTTCATTTTGGAGTTATCATTGTTCAGGTGAGGAAAATTGTGAGAAATTTGAAAGACATCATTTTGCTAAATTGTGTTCATGTACTGTGAGAAGAAAAATATATGAATCAAACATCCCTTCTATAGGAATGTTTATGTGGCTTCTTTGATGTTTCATGCCAAATTTCAGGCCAATTGGTAACAAAATAAAAAAATTTTATTTAAAAAAAATTGTTTACAGTTTTTAAAATCCAAGATGGCCACCATGCATATTATGTAATTTAGCAAAATAATTTTATTTTCACCGTCAATTGTCTAATTTGACCCAAACTTACACCAATAAAGCCAAAACATAAAAAATGAAGAAATTAAAGTCACCCTATTTGACAGCACATGCCCTTAAGGAGAAATTAGCAGAAAAAAAGGTGACATTTCCAACATTTAATCCCATCTCTTACTTGGATTACTTTACTGACCTATAGTTATGAAACAGTCACTCTGTACTTTAAAGCAAAAAGTGTCCCTGTAAATAAACACCAATAAAAATTGGGTTCAGTGAAATTTTTAAAATAAAGTTTTTTAAAAAAAAGTGTTCAATGTTTTGTAATATCAAACCTGTAGCTGATGTTCAAAACATAATACTTGGGTACATTCCTTTAGACATGAGAGGAAAATAAAACTTTATTATCTTCTAAACAATAATTTTGTTGGCTTGGCTGCCTTGGTTGAGCTATGTAGCCTGCACATAACTAGGGGATCTCAGTTTTTGTCCTAGATTCAGTTGTCAATTAAATATTGGTAATGTGTGGCGAATTTTTATGGTTAGCAAATAATCATAACCACATAAAAAACCCCAATGTTAAAAGACGCACCATCGGCACCCTGGTCTAACAGAGGGCCTGAAAGCCTGAGATCGTCTTGATATGGACTGGCTATATGTCTTAAAATTGAATGAAACCTTGAAAGACTCACAATAACAGATGAATTATGGTGATATTGTTTACTGACTATTACAGAAATGGCACTAGTTGGAGCTGCCATACCACTACAGTGAGCTACGCTGGTTCCTCATGGAGGCATTTACAAGTCCAAGTGGATAAATTTGAATTGAAAGGTCCATCAGCCATGGATTCTGATTGCTATGAAGATTCAGAGAGGGTCATCTTCACCATGCACAATGCAAGAGGTAAGGGAATTCTTATTGATAACGAATACAAATATCACTGTTAGTCATGGCTGTGGCAGCATTTGTAGGAGGAGCAACAAATTGGGTTTATAATTTTTTTGTTTTTGTTTGTAGTTGTAAGAGTATCCAGGCAAAAATTGCATTTTAAAAAGTGAAATATCCTTTCTTCAATTAGAACCTATCAATTAAAATCAAGACGAACAACACAAAAGTATTATATGTATATCCTTATGTATAGGAGTGATTTATTAACAATAAAAAAATGCAAATCCAAAAAAGTATATTGCAGATTTGATTATTACAACAAATGCTTAGAATAATAAGGGCTATAAAGAATTCAAATGTTGGAGTCCTGCCAAAAGGGAGATCATGAGTCCAGAAAATGTGTGGCTGACCAGCAAAGTTTTTTAGGCTGTCTTGTGAGAAGAGAGGAAATTGATTCCAATGCTTGCTTTGAAGAAAAGCACGTAATTGATTGAATGATTCTATAATGTGATGTAGCATAATCAGAGATATTTAATTTGGATCAATTTGAAAGTCCAATCCAAATAATCTGTCCCATAAAGAGTTAATCTGTACCTTTTGGTGTTCAGAAATAAATATTTTACCATTTTGAAAACATTGTCAATATTTTGTGTGAGTATGTATACATCATGGTGTATAATGGAAAAACAACAAAAATCCATTTTATATGTGTATGTATGCACATAATGAAAAAACGGCAACAAAAAAGAAAAGAATATGGTAACATTTTTTACAGAAGCTGAGCTTAAGAGTAAGTGCTATTCCTCTTCATGGCATTTCAAACAAAATAGTAGTTGTAGTGATAATAATCGTTTTTAAAGCATGTTTTATATATATATATATATATATATATATACATATATATATAATGTTTCAATTTTTTTTTTGTTTGCAAATAGTTGTTTTGCTATGGTTTGTGTGTTGTTAAGTCATTGAATTTTTTCTTTTTTTTCTAACTATTGCATGATGGGAAATCTTCACGTTTTCTTTGCTTAGACAAGCCTGTAACATGGTGTGGAGGCCTGTATGCAGAGAAACATATCTTCCCTACCAGGCAGCTGAACATAACCTACAAGTCGGGCATATTCGGGCAAGGAGACGGCTTCGTTATCAAAATCTCATCAGGTTAAATACATTAAAGCTGATGCATCTTGATCTTGAGTTTAAAGATCCATAAATGAGATTTATAGATTGTAATTTTTGAAAAGTTTTTTAACTCTCAGAGGAGCGATGATGTGACAGTGTTTTTCGGTTCCCAGCAGAACTCCTGAGATTTCTATGATGAGCATGATTTTTATGTTAAACTTTTTACTGAAGGTTGGTTTTTGTAGATAGTCAGGTAAAACTTTTGTGGTGTTCTTGTTTTTTTTTTTGTTTCTTGTTTTTTTTAAATAATTCAGCTATCATAAGGTTGACTTCATATTACTTGCCGAGATTTGTGAAAAGTGGGTTTTTTTTTTGTTGTAAATGTTAGAAATCTCGGCAAAAGCAGGCTGTATCTGCGATGGTTATAGCAAAAAGTAAAAGACTTCATGCGAGATAAACAATACGATAGCTGTGTCAAACTACAGAATAAAATGAAGATCAAATTTGTGCCATGGCCATCTTAAACTTGGCCTGGAGTTTCCTCATCCCCTCAAACTCCTCCACCAAAAATGCATCGTTGATTGTTTGCCTAGATCTCTAAGCCTAGATCTAACTAAAGAGTGTTGATAATTTTGGTTCCATTTTTGTTTCAACGACGCAAAGAATCAAGAATGTCAGGCACTAAATGTCAGCTTGACTATTAATCAGTCAGTAGCAGTAAAAAATGTTTTTCCATATATATTCAAGGGTAGCCCATTGTTCTCATGGGATAAATCTTAACATTGACGATGGCATCCAAAGAGACAAAGTAAGTTTGAATTTGCCCATAGTTGAAACAACTACTTTAAAAGTGAAGGCCTTAAGCACTGTATGTATGATTACTCCCATCTTTTCAAATGAATTGGTGTTTTAGACCTTTTCCTTTCATGTTTCTTTCATTCTAGACAAAAAAATTAACCTCTGTGGCTTTATTGTTTCCAGTTCTTGTCAACACTTGGATTTCTGGGCCTTTACAAGCCAGCGATAAACCTCGTCTTCTCTTGTCCCCCAATTATCCTGCTGACTACGATAGGTAAGCTATGAATCTTTTGTTGCTATTAGTGTTATCGTAATTAGTAGTAATAGTAATAGTGGTATCATCATAATTATTATTATTATTATTATTATTATTATTATTGTTTGTGTACGAGATACACATGAGTGAAACCAGATTTCTTTCATAAGCCTTGAGAACTAGTTGCGAATGACACGGTGTAGCTAAACCAATCAACAATAAGATCTGATTTTTTGAGGCTCCATTTGACTTACTCATGAAGTCTTTGGTTTGATTATCAAAGGGTAATGGGGGGAAGAGAGGCTAAAGTAAAAAATGAGAATTTAGTAAATGTACTATAAGTGATTTTTATAAAATGAAAGGAAATTTTATGAAAATTCATAAAGTCTTCAATGAAGGTAGAAATCTTCCTTTTGTTGTGATAGTTGCATTCTATGACTTAAAGTACCAATACAGCCGGGGGTGTCGGTGGCACAGTGGCTAGCGAGTTCGCCCTGAGATCTGCAGGTACCCTTCTGTCGCGGGTTCGAGCCCCGCCACTGGCGCCCTGGCCTGACGGAGGGCCCAAAAGCCTGAGATCACCTTGTGGACTGGCTATATACAAAAATCAATCAATCAACCAATACAGCCTGTATCAGCATGGCAAAGCCAAGACTTTTAATAATAAACCAGTAATGCCACCCATCCATACGAAATATAATTTGTTTGTGTGGAATTGCCCAACAGAATATGAAGTAAAATGTTGAAATGGCAGGGCAGAGTGAAGAGAGAGGGGGGGGGGGTCGTACATTATAGAATGTCGTCCCTTTGTGATTTGCAGATGAATTCTTTTTTTTTTTTGTTTTTCTGTAATATCTTTAACTACTTACATCTATTACAGTTTATACCTCGGTTGGGCAATTACTGACAAATGACTCATTGTAACAAAAAAACTAGACTTAGGTTTTGTTATTGAACGCACGCCAACTCGAGAGTTCTAGAAAGGACCAGTTAAGGGGAGTTAATTTATGCAAAGCGAAAGAGAATTCATTACGAAAATGAACGTGACTCATGTTCTATTTTTAGCCCAGGGGTTTTTCCTAATGTCTTTTCGAAGAC
Organism: Plakobranchus ocellatus; assembly: GCA_019648995.1. NCBI lineage: Eukaryota > Metazoa > Mollusca > Gastropoda > Plakobranchidae > Plakobranchus > Plakobranchus ocellatus. Next base: position 170,938 of record BLXT01004151.1, on the reverse strand, counting down.
TGCTTTTATGCTATTTTAGGATTATGATGTAACATTCTAGACCTATACTTTCGAACATTCTACGCTTGCATTTAGGGATAGATTTCCAGAAATTTGTAGAGTTTTCTTTTGAAAAAGGTATAAATACCGGGAGAAGATTGGTGAAGACTCAGACTCAGACTCAGATAGAGACTCAGAGATATACCAGTATCACACGGAGAAGACACAGAGTAGGCAGAGAGTTCGTAGAGATCACAGAGAGATCATTGTATAGCGATTACGCAGATTAATAGAGCTAGATCTAGTTTTCTTATCGACGGCCTATGTGAATATTGTTTGATTTTAATTTCCTGCTGTTGAGTTAAATAAACTCAGTTTTTTTCGTATTCACACAATCTCCAGAGTTCCATTATTTCAGCTAGGTCTATCTATAGATCTAAAGAACTCAACGTCCTACATCAGAGGTATTATCTACATTTTATTTCTGGTGTATCGTGACACTCATATTACGTGGACGAGTCATACATGCAGATTTTATATAACTCCTTAACATAAAAGCAAGAAAAACTGAGGGCCACTCGCTTGTACATTTACTCTGTGTTGTTGAAATTTTTTAAAATGACTTTGAGTTGGCAGTTGTATTCGTTTATTGTCCTAAACATTAACAAATAACGATGATCTAAAAATAGTCTACAATGAATTGCAAATCACAAATAACCCTCTTTGCGATTCTTTTGCCGAAATGACTTTTTTTATAAAGTGAATGCAGGCTGACTTTAAGTACATTAGTGTGCCTCAGCGTGGTATATATCATTATCTTTGATACATGAATTGACATGTGTACATAGTGTCTTCCCAATTTTTCAGTTCCTTGAGACACTCAGTGACTTTGGAGGGATACAGTGGGAACTATTTCGTAATCCGTATCCTGAAGTTGGACATTGAAGATGGAGACCGCTGCAAATATGATTATCTCAGTATTGATAATGGTATATATATATATAACATATATACATATAAGTAAAAACAAAACAAAAAATTGATTATCTTGAGACCTTTTTGAATGAGTTGGAAATGGCAGGTTTTTATATGAGATGGCCTGAAACCGCTCTCTGTGAGGTTCGCATCAGTAAAAACTCACAAGCCCATGGATCTAGGCTCAGAACCAACATGTGTGCATTCACAAAAAGTGTGCAAAACCAAGTTGAGTCTGAGCCTAGATCTATGGGATTATGAGGAACTGTACAAAACTATGTTAGTTCTTAGCCTAGATCTATGGACTTGGGAGTGTTTAAAAAAAAAAAAAAAATTTTTTTTACTTTTGTAAGCGTTTCTTTGTCAGTCCTTTTTAAAAATAGATCAGCAATATTCCAGGCTATTGTTAAATCTTCTACTGGGAGAAAGATGTGCAGTTTCTCATATTTTTTCTGTTGATAACTAGAAAAGCACTGTGGCAGAATAGATCATCCCAAAGTGCTTGTGATTCGTGACAACAGTCTCAGCATCAGCTTCAGGAGTGACATCAGCCAGAATGGACAAGGCTTTGCTCTGGAGTATGCATCATATCCTGCCAGTGAGCTCCCCTTTTTTTTTTTTTTTTTTTTTCGAAACTTCGGCCTTCTTTTTTTTTTCCAAAAAACAAAACAGAATTTTTGACAAATTGAGTTCTTCCTGGTTGTTTATTTAAATACCTGAATATAAAATTGAATAAGACTTTTTATTAGATATAAATAGTAGAGGTAATCTAAAGAGAATCTCATATTTAATCGTGAAACCACTGATACTTCTCAGCTATAATTATAATTTTGCTAATACAAAACTGGCTCGTCTTTGAAAATGGTTGGGCCTGGTTTAGAGAGCTTTGTGCCAAAATCTTTTGCTCTGTTCAAAAGGAGCATACAATCCTGGTACTGAACCTGATCTGTCTCCCTGTCTGTGGAATAAGCCTATACCATCCATTCTGATGAAGATAAAAGAGGATCAGTAGACATACAAAAAAGATGCTACTTTTGAATTAATTTTAATAGTTTTCCAGGAGCTTTAAAGTAAAAGTAATATCAACGTCACACGAACCAAACCTCTAAAGTCCTTACTCACAAAGACGGCACTTCGGAGATTATATATGCCTGCCATCGCTGTCTGTTTACCAGTCCCACTAAAAAAAGATGCAATTACATGACTGTTTTACTATTTTACAAAAATCTTAAAACAACTGGTGCCATCTTTATAAGCAAGAAAATCTAAAGCATGGCAGGGTTGAAGAATTTTGAGCCGAAAAGGGTAATTTCCTCTCAATTTTTTTGTTTTTCGGCATCTAGATGGGCTCACAACAAGATCTGTTTCATGTAACTGATGAGTCTGTTTGTTTTTGGAAATACAAAGATGTTTACTCTGTGGCCAAAATTGATAGTTTTTTTTTAACCTGAATTTCTTTGTACAGGAGAGGAGGCTGGCTTTGGTTTTTTCCACGAAACTATAGATGGAGGCCCAAAACTGTACCATGTCTCTGGGACAGACAGGTAAGTCTTTCTTGATTTTTAGAGGTTTTACCATAGCTGTTTATGTTTCTAAATGAACATGGGGCGTGGGTGGCACGGTGGATAGTGAATTTGTCGTGAGATCTGGACCAAGCCTTCTTTCATGAGTTCAAGTGCCGCCACTAGGAAACTGGCCCGACAGAGGGCCCGAAAGCCTGAAATCATCTCACTGTGTACTGGCTTTATACAAAATCCAAACCTTGCAAATGAGCACAAATTTTGGTCACAGTAATTTTGGTATAGTCAAACCATGCTTTGATTAACTGGATTTAAAAAGGGATCAAAACCACACATAGATTTCTGAGTCAGATTTTGCATGTAAGATTTCTGAAGAAAAAAATCTTTTCTTTTTGTTTTTTTTTTTTGTTGTTCATTTTCACGTTAGAGACGCCAATCCTGTACTTGACCAATTTAGCTCTGTCTAGTTTTTTCACTATTACGAAAACTCATAGTAAAAAAGCTGCAGGTTGTCTCAAAATGTTTACAAGTGATGTGTGACTCATGCAGGCCTGGTCTCAAGACAAGCGAACTCAGTGCCAAAATGCAAGTGCTTATCAAAAAGAGAAGAAAACATTTTTTATTTGTGCAATTTAAAGATTAAAATAAGTGGGCGGAGGGGGTTTGTCATTTGGGTTTTTTAATCCTCTTTGAGTGATTGTGTTCGAGCCCCCCCCCCCCCCCCCCCCCCC
>BLXT01004151.1:130819-148318 GCA_019648995.1 Plakobranchus ocellatus | reverse complement strand
CCTCACAAATCAGAGTTTTGAGTCTGAAGCTGTACCAACTGTGTGGGGATGAAATACACCTCACAAATCACAGGTTGAGTATGAAGCTGTACTGTCCTTGATTACGTCAGTCTGAAGCTATACCAACTGTGTGGGGGTGAAATACACCTCACAAATCACAATCTGGCCATTTTGTCAATCAAGCACAGTCGATTTTTTTTTCTTTTTGCTTTCTGCATTTTGATTTTTTTTTTCTTTCTCTTTTTTGTTTGTTGAGTTAAAATTCTTTTCCTGCAGATATTCTCTGACTGACAAGAAATGCAGACGCACAAGCTCACTTTCTACCCAAGAAGAATTTAGTATGAATATTTGAATTTTGTTTTTTTTTTTTTTTAATGAAAAGGCCAAAACAATGAACAAATACGAGCATACGAAAGTGAAAGGACAATTTCAGTGGAATCTATTGAAAAAGGCACACCCGCAGGGTAAAAAAAATTGGTGGAATTATTTTAAGAAAGGCTTTAATCAGACAGCAGCAGGTATTCAAAATCTCGTGGTTGTACCGCAAAACGAGTTTGTTTGTTTAAGAGCAGAGTCTGATTGTATATTTTGTCATCATCATTATTCTTTACTCACAACTCCATTCTGGTCAACCTTTACATCTATATTAGACCCTCTAGATGCAAAGCAGTGATTGAAAAGAAATCTCAGGTGTAGCAATCGTATTGAAGATCTTGTCATTGAGATGTCGTAATAAATGAGTCCATTTCAGTTGTGTTTGCCGAAGTGTAAATCCTTCATGTGTTTATAAACACATTTCTGTAATCGTTGCAATGCTGAAAACCCCACTAGACTCTTGAATTGTTTTTTTTATGGTATGAGTAAACGTAATTTTATGGTTTCAAATTTTAATAAGAAGATGAAAAATATATATCTAGCATATTTCATCTCATAAATTTTGATTTTCTGTGCGTTTAGTGCACAGTTGTTGTTTTAAATCATCATGATTTTCTACCTACATGATCATTTTTATGTTTTTAAATTTATAAAACATCAGTGTAGTATCGTTAAGTCACTCAGGACTCAGGTTCAAGGTTTGAAGTTGTTGTTTTTTTTAATCATCATGATTTTCTATCTACAGGATCATTTTTATGTTTTTAAATTTATAAAACTTCAGTGTAGAATCGTTAAGTCACTCGGGACTCAGGTTCAAGGTTTGAAGTTAAGTTTGGCTCAAGACAATTTTCCGTTGCTCTTCTATGACCACCCAGCACTGAATGGAAAGCTAGGTCTCTTTAAGATGCATTGAAAGAAAAGGGGACAAGGAAAGCAATGGCAAACTACGTCATAATGCCGCATGCCAAGAACAATCAGGATCCTACACCTGGTTTCCCAATACTTGGACCTTACTTCATTTTACAAATGCATCGTTAGGCACATATGCAAGCAATACACTCTTTTTTTTTCTTTTACCCTCAATGCTTATCATGTTCTGTGATATAAATTCATTGTCAGGAGGAATGCGAGCAGTCGTAACGCTGGCGATGGAAACAACAACAATGGGGGTAATACGTCCTCTGTGTTTATTGTGGGCCCCATGGTCGGCCCCATGATAGTCAATACAAGTGGTCCGCCTCCACCCTACCCTGGTCTGTCTGATGGAGGTAAGATAGGGGTAATGCATCCTCTGTGTTTATTGCAGGCCCCATGGTTGACCCCATGATAATGCGGGTCTTTCTCATGGAGGTAAGATAATCTCACAAGCAATAGCAGAAGCAGCAGTTTTCTACCGAGGAATAAACTTCAATAGTACGTGTAGCTTTAGTGAACCTTTCCAATGCTTGCATCCATGATGAGTAATGTGTTGTCAGCTGCTGAAAAATTAAAGATGAATGTGTTTGTGCAGTGCTCGTGTGTTTAACCAGAGCCTCTAGATAAAGACTAGAAAAATTAACTCTTGACTGAGCCAAACTGGCATATAATATGAGAGGAAAAAAAAAATGTAAAAAAAGATTTTACAATAAAATGTTCAGTCTTACAGCTTCAAGAACTTTTGTCTGTTATAGTATATATTAAAGATAAATCTAATACTCTTCTATAGATATTGATTTTTATAGGATGAAAGGAAAATGAAGAAATTTAACAAAAGTTGACCTTTAAAATCAATTAAGACATGCAAGTCCTACAAGAGAAACAGATCCAGATAAGAGTTTTTGAGTTTGTGTGTTGGAAGGATGCATTTAGGTGGATTGTTTTTATCCTACCTGCTTTAATCTTTAAGAAGGATTCAGATACAAAAATGTTCCCTTACCATGTTGAAGAGGAAGAGCTGTGAGCTTGTAATGATGCACCAGTTTTTTTTTTTCCTTTTTTGTCTCCTCATCTTTTGCTTTCTCTGTCTCTCTGTTAGCCTCTTCCTCTATCTCTCTCTTACCTCTCTCTCTCTCTCTCTCTCTCTCTCTCTCTCTCTCTCTCTCTCTCTCTCCCCCTCCCCCCCCCCCACCCTCTCCTTCTCCTTCCCCTCCATCTCTCTTGGTCTCTTGCATAGTTTTGAACTAAAAGGTGTCCTCTTTGTCATTGTCAAGACTAAGACAATTCAGAATCACTGAAAAAATGTGTCCATACTCTTCAGTGTTTACCCTTAGCCTCAGGCTCAAACACATTAATGGTTCCTCATTATAAAGTGATACTAATGTCCAGGTAGAGCAGTGGCTCATCTGGTAGGGCGTTTGGCTACCAAATCAGAGGTTTAGGGTTTGAATCCCAGTCCAAGCAAAATCAATTTTTCATTGCTCCTCCGTGTCCACCCAGCACTAAATGGGTTGCTAGGTCTCTTAAGACCCGGCGAAAGTAAAGGCGGGTAATGGCAAACTACCTCATAATGCCGTATGCTAAGAACAATCAGGACCCTTCTACCAGTTCCCCGATGTTTGGACTAAGCATAAGACCCACTTTACTTTTACTACACAACATACTGCATTAGATTAGATTTAAACTTTTGCAACAACAATAATGTCACTTGAAAATACTTTCTTTTTTTAAATGATCTAGAGAGCAACTACACAAACGGTTACTACACAAATCCTGACGGGGGTTACACTAACTCGAATGGGCAGTTTGCAACGATCAGGGGCAACCGCTTCCGAGCTGGAGGAAATAGGGTCAGCTATCAAAACATACCAGGGTAAGTTTTTATCTTTTTTAATTGTTAACAGTCATAACTTTTGAGAGAAAGAAAAAAATAACGTGTAATGCTGTGATCTGTAAATAACGGTATCCTGGTGACCATCATCATCTCCATCTTCATTGTTATGCTTCTTGCCAAGTATTATCATTCTAATGATTTTAAAACTTCTCTATCATGAGCAGCAGCAGCAGCTGCATCATTAGAGAATCATCGTAAAAAATATTTATATATATATATATTTATATATATAAATAAGATGAAAACTTTTTAAGATGATTGCCATGAAAATGCTGATGGCATATTACATTTATAAATATATGATAATTTACAAATATTCATATGGTATACAAAAATTATTTAAATGTATATATCTGCTCTAATATTTAAGCTTTAGGTAATAGTATTGGTCTGATGAAGAGATTAAAAAAAAAAAACGTTTTACAAATCAAGAAAACTAAGCATGTGTAATTTCTATCATGCAAATCAGTTGAATTGGCTGCAAGAGCAGTTCAGTTTCTACATTTTAGGAAATATAAACCCTCATTAGGAAATATAAACCTTCAGGAAGGTCTTGAATATGTGGCTCTTGACGACAGAAGCTGCATAGGTAAACATTAGAAAACTTGGAAATCATGGCAGATGGGTTACATTACAGGAAAAGGGCCATTAGCTAAGAAATTATAGCTTGTGGGTCACTGGGAAAGATCGATATGATGTAGCAAATTGTGGGAGAGATCTCAAACAAGATCTCAGTGGCCCATCATGTTTTCCCACGTCTGCCTTAGATCTGACTGCTTCAAACTGCATTCTAGAGATGTTTTGTTTTTTTTTGTTTTTTTTCAAGAAGGCTATCATTAGTGGAGAAATGAAAGGGGACATGAGAACAGAGGAAACAAGGTTAGTTTCTGAAATGTTGGGCTTTTTCTTGTGTGTGTGTTAACTGTTTTTATTCAGTTTTCTATGGGATTTTTTTGGTTTTGTTTAAGCGTGTTTTAACCAATGAATTTCTGTGGCTTTTGACAGACAAGAAGGCAGTGTGGAGTTTGAGGAGCCTCCACCGTATCATCCACTCATGCCAGGCTCGCCGCTAGGGACTGAGGACCATACTTGTGAGTTGTAGTGTGTGAAGGTTTCACATACGTACAGTATTGTGGGACTGTGGAAGATTTAACAGGTTTTTTTTTTCTTTCTAATCATATCAAAAAGTTTTCTACCAATCAATTTCAAATAAAATTTTTTGCAAAGCTTGTTAATTTATCATTAATTGAAACCATAAGATAGTGGCATATTTGTTGACACAAGGGTTTAGAACACTTGAGGATCACTGGAAAAATTGAAGGCAACTGTGTGAAGGGAGGGAGAGAATGGCTTTTATGGAAAGTCCTAACTCATGGACAATAGGTAATGATAGCAAAGGAACTTATTAAAGTTAACTGAGAACAGGTTTGAGCTGAGGAACATGATCACCAATGTCTGTTCCAGACAGGGCATCAGAAAAAGAAGAAGAAAGCTTATCGTTTGAACTCTCCGGATGCATTAAAAAATTTAAGAGATTTGACAATGCTTTCCTAGCGCAGTTTCTGCAATGTGTTTTTTCTTATACTTGGTTCAAAGTTGACGTATTTCATTCTTGTCATTCTCCCTTACATTGTAACAGTAACTTGCCTTCAGCTGCTGTAAGCAAAACTGTCAAATGGCCAAAGCTAAGTTTTTTTGTGGAAATTGTTGAAGTTAAATACTAAGCTGTTCTCCTGTTTTTTATCTTACGCATAGCTAAGAATCATAATCTTTTCCAAGCGGGAGACAACATGGCTGTGAAAATATGAATATGTAACAGAGAGACACGGTTTGATAACAACAAAACCTATTAGGAGTCTCTCTTATATATACATTTAAATGTTGCTGAATGAGATAAGCCTCTTAAGACATCCTTTGCAAGTGAAAAAGTTAAGATATGTTATTAAATACTTTCAGAAAGAAAAAAAAGGAAAGGAATAGTGTTTCAAAAATCGGATTACATGATTTAGACGCAATATGTATAGAGTTGCGGGTTTGCGTTACCAAGATCAGCTCAAAATGTTGAAATAAAGAAGTATAAATTCCCTCTGTTTTATATATATAGATACTGAAAGCCTATTGTATGCCTGAAAGTTCTCCACATTGAGAGGTGAGTAGTTTCCACCCCTCTAATAAATGATTGCAACTTATAATCAATCATGCAGAACCACAACTCGACTGTTACACATAGGGCCTTCTACTCCTCGGTATTGAGTGTATTAATTATCCGGCAATTGAAAGCCAAGGTAGTTTTATTACTTTGTCTTCTTGTCACAGACCATCCCTTGGCAAGAACAAGAGACTCTGGCATCAGCGATGTAGGCATGAGCAACAGCACACTGTATTCTGTAGCGCAGAGCACCACTTCTGATCAGCGCAGCGGTAACGACGAGGAGCAGGGAGAAAGTGTGACAGCCTCGGCTGCACCTCCGTATTCCCTGGCAGGTCCTGTTGAGGGAGGAGAGCAGACGTCTGCCGAAGGGGCCACAACCCAGGAACCACATTATGACTCTGTAGATCAGCTCGGGGAGGCAGGCTATGCCGTCGCTCAAAGTGAATCCACAAGACCCATGGATCCGCCTCCCTATGAGGCTGTGAACCCACCCCACCCGCCGCCAGCTTATGAGTTTGCCACTTTGCCAGATGAAAACTCATGGGGGCCTGCAGGACAAGAAACTGGCCGCGGACCTCAGAACAGAAGTGGCCGTCTGGGCCCGCTGTAGATCATTCACTCTTGTTCATTAAAGAACCTTATTCCAGCTTGCTAAACCTATTGCATGATGAAAAATCTTAGCCTCAATTTTATGAGTGCTTTCTTGTATAGAATTTTTTTTTTTCCAATCTGTCTTGTCAATTCATTGTCTCAGAAGTGTTGAAAAATCTAAGGGGAATCATAAAGCAATTTTAGGAGGGTAAGATCCTCATAGGATGTCTGTGTCATATCAACATAAATGTAAGTCTTGGGGCAGATTGGCTTCTCATTAAGTCCATATGTCCTGAGGTTAGTCTTAAAGGAGTTGAAAGTCCCATGTTTGACATTATAGATTATTAGCAATACTTGAAATTTCTTTCAGTGAGGTTTTTAATATTTAAAACTAGAGGTATGTAGAATTTGTTACAGGGTGTGTTGGATTTTTTTACTGTTTGTTCAAAAGCATCGAAAAAATGAATTTAAACATTTTCTCTTTTAATTAAAGTGTTCTCATTAAGATACATTCTATCTGATAAATGTTACGAGCATTCACAAGAGACTGATTGAAGATTGTTTTCTTCCTGACTTTGCCTCATTTTTCCATTCATTTTAAATTGAATTTCTCCCCCCGTGTTGTTAAATACTCCCCATATTGAGAATTTTAGGATTTTGTTCAGGTTTTTTCTCAAGCTAAAAATTGCAAAGTGTTATGTTGATGATACCATACATTCTTTTATAATGATTGCGATACACAGAGATAAATCATAACAAAACAATGTGCATTGTTTCAAAGCAAAATGCCAAGTATGACAATTTGTTTTTGTTGAGTGCGGTTTTTTTTTTTTGGGGGGGGGGGGGGGGNNNTTTCTAATGAAATGGCTTTTTTTGTTTTAATGTAAAAGTGAAAATGTTTATTGTAAATATTTGTATTTCTTACACTTGCATTTTGAATACTTTTTTAAAAATATATTTTTTGTTTTTTACACACATTTTTTTTTTTGCTTTGTCTCTAGCCTAAATGGTGCCTTCATAATTCCAAACCTACAAACGTGAAGTATTTTTCTACTCTCGTAGCTCACAACACCGATGTCCTGCATTATTAAATTGTTGTTTGTGATTATTGTAAAATATATTTTAACTTACATTCCCAGGGTTTATCTTTTTTCAGTAGGCCATCTTCAGTGAATTTTTTTTTTTTTTTTTTTGGACACAGTGGTTTCTTGATTTAGACTGATAAATTTTTTGCTAAAAAATTTTGCTTGAAAAAAAAAAATTTGGAACTAAGGTATTTTTTTTTTCATGCAACATCTTTTTATTTTGTTGTATTGAGATTTTCCCCTCAATGGAATAGAAGGATTTGTTTAATCTCCAGTTTATATCATTTTAAATTAAAAATATTGTTTTTGCTTTACCACTATTAAGTTCGGCCGTTCACAAAAATGACCCAGTACTTAAGGTTGTCATCCTTCATCTGCATAATCACACTGAGTTGTTCAGGCAATGACCTATTGCTCGACATGTGCTGCTCAATTTTTTGAAAGATTGGTTTTCCTATCAGTGATGAGCTAGAAGCAAACTTGGCTTCTCAGATCCTTCTACACATGTGCATCATATTCTCTCAATTAATGATTTTATCTTTATGCCTAGATAGGCCTACACTTTTTGAGTTAAAGGGTCCTTTGCTGTTTTATACTCGGGAAAAGATGAAACTTTTATAAAATTTAACATTTATACAATTTTTGAACAGTCATTTTTACTTACACTATTTATTTGCACTCTCCTATTCTCTTCATTAAGCTAAACTCTTGATTGAAAGATGAATTATATTTATGTAACAAAGCTATACAAATCATTTCAGGTGAGCTTCTATATATCTACATGATATTTTGATCTACTGGCTTGTCAGAAACCACCTTGATTTTTTAAAAATGATGCAAAGTTATTTTTGTTTCGTCATTGTTTAAAAAATTTATAATGTGTGTGATTGGTGGCTTTTTGATTCTTATTTTTAGTTCCAAGGTTGTGCTTTTTTATTAGGCTAGACAATTTTAACATTTTAATTGAAAGTGTTGCCAGTGACATGTAGGCTGGCTATGCTGTAGAATATTTGTTATTTCTTTCTTTGTTTCATTACCATTTTAAGTTCAAAGTTTACTATTCTACTTCAGATTTTTTCAAAAGGTTCGTGTGTGGCGGTATTTGTGATCTGATTTTGCATTGTGAGAGCCACCTTTGTAATGGAAAGCATATTTTTTTGTTTGTCGTACATATGATGTTAATCCAAATATATTTTTATTTTTTGTTTCCTAGATAATTGGCCATTTTTTTTTCCCGCTTTATATTTTTACACCTTTGTGTGCCAGTCACATCATGATGGAGACCAGAAGTTTTGTTGTTTTTTTTTTAAATACAAATTTCTTTGCGTGTGTGTGTAAAACTTTGATTGTTGTGTTGACTACAGCTGTGTTGGGGGCGAGATATATCTTTTGGGCCGACATTTCTGGCTCAATATGATATTCTCATTCTCATCATCAGTAAGTACCTTACCAAGGACCAATGTTGATGTCTATCAATCTTTTTGACATCTAAAATGTCTGAAATTTTATCTTTTGGAAAATGGTGTTCATGTAAAAAACACAATACATATATGCCTTTCATATATTTTTTTTCAATGTTGTTTCTGTTGTCTTTTTGAAGCTCAATTTAAACCACTCCAGCTTTGGCCTTAGCCTACCAATGAATTATCAAAACCAGTCATATTACCAATTGTTTCTGGTTCTAGTAATAAAGTTTGGTAACTTTCACCCATAGCTCCACAACCACTCATGGGGAAAAATTCATAGAAATGTAGGGAATTTCTTCCCTTAATTTTTTTTGTTGTTGTTCTACATAATTCCAGCAGTCGCTCCAGGTTAGACTTTCTGACATCTGTGAAAGCTGTAACGTCAAAGCTAGATTTTTCAGATTGTCTGCTAAAATTTTAGTGCAAACGGATCAAAGTAGATAATTGTTCAGCCCATGAAAATTTTGTAGTTCAAATAAAATGATTATTTTACTTAATGCAAATGGATCAAAGTAATCACTTGTGCAGCCCAAGTAAAATTTTAAGATCAATAAATTGTAATCTTTTTTTGTCTTGTGCTCCATTACACACAATGTTTACAAACTAAGCTATCCTCCTTTCAGCTTGATGAAGCTTTGACATACAAAACTTCAGAGCTTTAGTTTTCAACATTATTTCAATCTAACAGAGGATATTTTGAGATTGTAAATGCTGTACCCCTTTAGTTTTTTCTTCACATAGAAATGCAGATTTACATTTTGAGGTCTAAAGTGGTAAATATTTCAGACAGACTGACTTTGGCATAGAATAGTATTTATGTATCGTATTCGTAGATACCTTCAACGTACATCTCTCCCAAGATCTTTAGCTAATATTACTAATATTTCAACTATTTTGTAAGATTTGATTCTTTTGTTTGCTCTTTGCTTCTGTTTTTTTATTTCATTTGGTTTCAGGTAGTTTTAGTATTTTTTTTAAATTTGAGACTAGAAGTTGTATGCTCATTAATAAGCTTATAATTAACTATGATCGCCAACGCTGTAAAGCAAGGCACCTGATGATGATGATGATAGAAGGATATTCTCTTTGCTCAAAACTCAAGAGAGAATAACACAGTCATAGCAAAATCTCTCATGTAAATCCTGAATAATGCATTTTTTTTTTTTCTGTATTAACAATCATTAGTAGGCTGTTTGTAAACTTATCCTATCACAATTGATGACCAAGAGCTCCCAAGCTGTGCCAATCAAAAGAAATCCAATTTATTTATTTACATGGCTGTGCGTTATTTCAATTGTTATAATCGTGTAGATGCGGCACACAAGGCTGAAGCAACATCAGAGAAGTTCCTGGTGAAATCAAAACTGCAGGCAAAAGGTTATAACCATGTAAGGTGAAGAAAGTTATTGGATTTGCACACAGCTCAAAAAGAAGCTAAATAAAGGTTTTATGATAATTTGGAAAAAACAACTTCTTTTTTTTCTGAAAGGGTGGACAAATAAACACATCTATAGATCTAGATCTAATTCCAGTCAAATTTTAACCAATTTTCCATAGAAGGAACGAATCCACATAAATAATATTCTGTGACAAGTGTAAGTTTGTAAATGCTTTTGAAGTTGTGAAACCTTTTTTTAAATCTGATTTCTGAAAATGCTAAACGAGATAAAGTTGTACCTTCAGTGTTGGAATTGCTTATCAGTTGCCTTTTTCATTGTAATGTACATCTTACTACTAGATAGATAAAATAAGATATGAAATATTCTGAGGATCATATTTCTCTCTGTTTAATTCAACAATGAATTCTTTAGACTTTTGTACATCCTTATTTGTCTAAGTTTTATTCAAGTGCCTCTAACTTCTACGTGTATGGTGTGAAAATCTTGAAAACAGCATTTTCTATCTGTCAAAATAGTTTTGTTTCTGAATAGCTTTTTAAATTTTTTTTTAAACATTCATTTCCCATGACAGCTGTCCGATGCAGGTATTCAAAACCACAGAGACTATTAATATTTTATCTATATTTAAGAATGTTGATTTGTTCAGAGGGTTGTGTAAGTTTTGACCATTTAAAATCTCTCTCATTGTCATTTTTATTTCATTGCCTCTTCTCCATGCACACAAAATAATTTCATTTTTATTTATTGGCTTACAATTTTTTTGTTTCCTATGAACCGATAGTGAGAAAAGTAAAGCCCACAAAGAAGAAGGACTTTGGCCAGCTGCTTTAGTTCTAGTGGATATGATTAAGAAAGAAAAAAAGTTAACTCTGTAGAAAGTGTGGGGCATCAGTGGCACAGTGGCTAGCGAGTCTGCCCTGAGATCTGCAGAGACCCTTCTGTCACGGGTTCGAGCCCTGCCATCAGCGCCCTGGCCTGGCGGATCGCCTGAAAGCCTGAGATCACCTTGTTGTGGACTGGCTATATACAAAAACTGTAGAAAGTGAGAAATTATTTTGTATTGATAAAGCAGGGGACAAAAATTGTTTTCAGATTAGATGTGTGCAGATTATACATGTAAGTGCTGTCACTTAACAGGGCATTGCACTTCACCGTGCTCTCGCAAGTTGTTAGAGCTCGGTGAAAGCTTATTTGGTGTGAAGCATCTATGTTATTGTTAGTATACTGTATTATATTACTGTAATGAATTTAAATTAAATGTAGGTACATTGCAGAAAAATCATATCTCTTCCTGACAATGAATACCCTTGTTCTTAAATGCAAACGGAAATTTTTTAAAGTTTAGGAAATCAGCCTTTTGGGGGGAAAAAAGCATAAATGAAGTACTGCTTGTCTAATTTGAAGCAAAAAAAAAACCTCAGGGGATGAAGTTATTTAGTGTATTCAAACAATCTTGATTGTCAAACCCATTCAACTCTGCTTTTTTGTCCAAATTCTCTTGTTTGTCATAACTCACAAGATTTTAAGAATCTACAGCACTGAACTTTTTTGTCTTCACCAGTGACCATGCTTTTCAGTCATCGTTGAATGCTGATTTGACATTATACCCCTGAATCTGTTTTTACTATTTTGCATGTAGGCATGTTTACTTAACAACTTTACACATAATATATCTTGTATTTTTTTTGGAATATTTGTCTTTTTTTTTTGTATGTGTGTTTGAGGTGACATAATTTGTCAATGTCAGAGATGTACATAAATTTTTATGTAAGGTGCTGCTTAAATTTTATTGATGTTGCAATCCTGAATTTCTGACCTTTCAGTTTCAAATACAGCAAATCCAGAAAGTGACAGAGAAAGAAAATTGCACGTAAAGCAAAATCTTTCCTTGTCGGCTCATCTCAAAGTTTAGAGCATATGAAATTGTATTCAGCGAAAAATACACACATTAAGAAAAAACCTTGCACTCATTAAAGTAAAGCTACTCTATTTTTTTTCTACATCTTGAAAGTTTGCCTCCCATTGGCTTGAACTTAGCAATTAGAAGAATATATCAATGGCAACATGCAAGCCCGCTGTTCTTTTTAGGTCTAAAATTATACTCGTTACTCTTGCTTCAAAAAAATAAATAAGATCTATATTGAGAAGAATAAAGATTTGATTATGATCTAGATGTATTAGCATGAAGAAAGAGTTGTACAGTGTATTTCAGTGTAATCAATGTACATGTATATATATATGATCATTTTTTTTGTTAGGTTATTCAGGTCTACTAGCATCATGAAAAGCATAAAATGAGTTGATAAGTAAGTTCCTCTCTGGTCATCCTCCTGGGTCGTAGCGGCTCTGCATCAATGATTGCTGCACTAGCTTAGCTATTTCCATCTGGGCTGGTCAGGGACGGCAAGGGAATGTATGGAGGAAAAAAAATGTCCCTGTCCACTGCAATGTACCTGCCCATCTCTTCTTCTGTCTGCCTTGTCACTCTTTTCCCTGTCTTTGCCCTTGAGAATGGCCATTACCAGTCCACTGGCTCTGATGGTGTCACCAGAATTCAGTTTTATTTTTAGAGGTCAGTAACTCTTCAAAGTGGCTCACACTCACAGGCCAGTGATATTCTTGTGCATAATATGTTCTGTGGACTCTATGCCAAGCGTTCCTCTGAAATATCTTTTTCCAATTGCTTGGACCTCCCTCAGTAGTTCCACTACCTTTCAACACTGTCAGGACGCAATGTCATTTTGCTTTTAGTTGTGCAAATGCTGGACTCCCAGTGACTTTCTTGGGGAAAAGGGTGTACTAAGTTGATTATATACATTGTAGGCTGATTGACATTCCAAAGCTTTATTCGTTTTTTTGGTGTTTTTTTTTTTCTTGTTTGTATGCTGTTTGGCTTGTCGCTCTGAAGCTCACCCCACAGAACAGGGCCGGACAAATTTGTTCTGTTTTGGAAAACTGTCAGGATTACTTGGAAATAACTAGATCCTTCTATCGAACTGTGAATGAGTTTTACCTTAATACTTAAACAATAATAAGGATCTAATCAATATTTGTAGTAGTACTTGTATTTGAAAGAAAGGTTATCTGCACCGTAAGCCCAGACTACAGTGCTAAATCTAAGGATCTACAAGAGATACAGTGTGAACAACAGGGATATAGATTCAAGAGATTAAGAAGACATTCACGCACTTAGACCTAGCAACAGAGCAGACTATTGTCTTCTGTCTTATCTCGAAATAAAATTAATTGACTTTGACATAATCAAAATTCAAATCATCCAGATTCAAATTACTTGCACCCCACAGTGGATAAAATAAAGAGGACTGGTGATGACCAGTAGAAACCCTGATAAGTCATATATTTTGGCAAAGTGGAAAAAAACTTTTACCTAAAATATCTAACTGTAGCTGTGTATTTTCTCCTTTCTACAAGCCTATCATCTCCACATCACAGTTAGAAGGCTTGGCCTTACTTACAGTAGGAGCGTATGTGAAGCAACCAAAGTAAATCAGAGACATGTCAAAATTTGAAGTATTTCAAGCTTTGAAGTTTGAGGAGTAGGATATTATTATCAAAACAAAAAAGATAATTATGTCCCTGGTCTGATTCTGTCAAACGATACATGATTAAATGCATCAAATGGGAGAGGAGCTACAGGTGAAACAACGCATACATACAGTAAATAATAAAAAATTATAAGCAGTTAATGTATGGAATCTACTGTATTTGTATTGGCCAAGCCGCAGCTGGTCATCAACACACGCACATGTATGTTTTAAATTTTGAAGTCTTTGGATACCTTTATGATTGTGATAATTTTTGTAAAATTGATGTGTAATTAATTAGGATGATTGTAAATATAATAATGACGGAAACACCGTGTATTCATCTACACAATTTATTGTGAATAACAATAATTCAGCTGTAATAAATATAAATGAGAAATGTTTTGGCGTGTTTTGGTATTTATGTATCATACAACTAGTGTTAATTTATGGATAAGTCAAGTGATAATGCTGAAGAATGTTTTCTGTTCATTGCATATCCTCTAAACTCTAAGGTTCTGTACAGTAAAGCTGTGGCAAACGAATTTGGATCAGGAGGCAAAGAGTAGCAGAGGAATGAAGAGGACAAAAAGATGCCAGAAGCTACTAAGTTTGATCCTCATTCTCCCTAAACCCCCCTTCCAAAGAAAAACCCTCCATCTCTAACCATTTTTTGTTTTGTTTTACTTTTAGTAGCACCCCAGGATATGTGTTTATCCAGACATAGAATAATGTCTGGTTCTTTTTGTTCTACTGAATGTAGACTAAGAAGAAAAATGCCAAGACTACTTGGTAAAGAGAAAACATTGGATTTTAAAGACCAGCATTTGAATGGTTATATAGATGGTAAAATCAAAACCTCAGCAATAGATCATAAGATCTGGGGTGTGATATATTACTTCAATTTGTCAAGAGTACTCAAAAATGAAAATGAAAAACAAAAGATTAAAATTTTTAAAATCTGCGCTGATGTCAGTCATTTATTTTAATAGCATAAACAAAATAAACTGTAACCCTTCCATCTATAGATAGAATCAAAGTAATCTTTCAAAATGTCTTAAATGAAAGAATAGCTTGTTTCAATGATTATGTTCAAATATTCCTTGCTGCCTAAAATTGAAACCTACATTTTAACAATTATCAACAAAACATTTTTCTCACATCCCAGATTGCCATTGGATTCATATTTACCTTCAAATCAAACCCATCATATGGAAATGGATCATTTAAAGATTGTGCTATACATGTATTAACAACTTTCCAGTATATCAACATAATCGGCTGCCTAAATTTATAAACACAAGTGAAAACAAAGAATTAACAGGTGATATTTTTGTCAATAGAACATCTTTAATAATACAAAATAATATTCAAGTAGAGCAGTAATGTGCATCGCATGAGTTTACATTAATTAAAAAGATGGACATCATTTAGATGATGTGAATAATCCGATGCATGGCTACGGTCCAAAGGCAAAACTTAGTAAATCCACAATTTCATCACAATAGGCTCCACAAAATCCCCTTTTACTATTAAACCTGCTGATCACAACTTTTTTTAAAACACTTACATAAACTAACAATCAACTTCTACAAAATTAATTTTTAAAAGATGGAAGTAGGTGTAACTACAAACTCCATTAAAATTTGCTATGTTTTACCTCTGGACCTAGTAGATGTGTTGCTGCCTTGAGTTGACAAAAAAAAAAAAATACAAAACAAGAACAAGACCATATGTAATAAATAAATAACATAGTGCAAATAATAAACGAGGCATCATGGTAAATCAGGCACAAGTTGCCATGGATACTGCTGTACATAAGACATTTAACATTTTTTTTACTCTTAACAATGAAAATATAACCAATATTTATATTTATTAACAGAAATGTTTTTTTTCTTTCACAATTTAGTCTAAATTACATGCTTAGAAATATGAGAGTCCAAAGTGCCAACTTGTGCCTGAATTATTCTGAGTTCCTCAAATACAAAAATGTTACTTTGTCCCAGTAATGGTAATTCATAAAATCCAAGAACATAGTCCATTTGAATCCTCGTCCAAGCACACTGTACACATATATGCAGACACACACTCGACCGACTACCAACAATAGCTTTTAATTGTGAGGCAACCTAGGGTAAATCAGTCCCAAATCACTGTGTGTGAATATTTTTGCTCCAGTTTCACATGAGCACAACACGATTTGGGGTTAAAAGACCAGAATCTTTTTCTGCATGCAATTGCAAGAGTAAAGTAAATTATACATCTACACACCATGCTCAACTAGAATTTTTAGATATTTGCTGACATAAGGGTTTAGAACACTTACCAGTCACTGAAATAGTGAAGGCAAATGCTGTAGAGATAGACAATAACTTTTATTAAGTCTTTACTTTTAAATCATGGGTGATAGGCAAGGTAGCAATAACAACTTTATATGGTTAACTGAGAATAGGTTTGAGTACAAAAATGACTGCCAATGACTGTTCTAGACAGGCACCGAAAGAAGAAGAAATCCTGCCAGTAACTCAATATGTTCAAAATGTGATGTATGCCAGCTTTACCCAGGCTGCCTCACATTTAGAGGCACAGAATACAAAGAGAAGTGACACTAAACAATGTGGCAGTTTTCACACTGGACAGGAATTGAGAAAAATGTCACCACATATGAGCATTTCATTTGTGATAATTCATAACATTAACATTAGACAAAGCTCCCTCAGTGCTTTTGGGTAACTCTTGCAGGATCTAATATTTTATGTCCACAAGAGCTGCATTACATGTTAAACTTTCACTTTCCATGGCCATTTTTCTGGCAACGGGTTTCTTTTTGAGGCAACATTACATACATTTGCCTGTGCTTTCTCACTACATATATGTGATTTATTAACCCCTTGACTACTAAGACTAAGAGGCTGAAATCAGTATTTAAGAAACACCAATAGTATCACCATTTCCCAGCTTTCTGCCTCATGATCGGCATGGTTTATGTATATAGCCAGGTGATCTCAGGCTTTAGAACCCTATGTCAGGCCAGGGCACTGGTGGCAGGGCTCGAACCCACGACAGAAGGGTCCCTGCAGATCTCAGGGCGGACTCACTAGCCATTGTGTTACTGACCCCCTGCCTCATGATAGAAAAAGTGCACTATCTATAAGGTAGTGACCTACCACCTCATCTTTTTTTTTTTTTTTTCAAAATAGTATTTGAAAACAATTGAAAACATTTCACGAGCTCTAATCTTGATTTTCAACAAGTTTATAATCCAAGTGCTCATTTTTACATCTAAAGTCTTTAGAATGCTAATGGAAATGGAAGAAGTCAGCTGTGAAATCAGAAATGCAAGCAATTCCGCGAAAATTTTTACTATCAAACTACTTTCCAACGAAATGAAGGCATGACATGCTGGGTTAAGCTCCTTGACAAAAGAACAGAATAAAATACTCCAAATTTAACCCTTTAACTTTTATGTCTGATGTTCTTGTAAATCAAATATCCAACAGCCTAGATTGGAAGAGAGCAGCAAGCATCGCTACTTGGGTGTAGTAGACACATCATTGCAACAGCTCTTTACCGTAACAGTTCGATATCCCTATCTGAAACTCATCAAAAAAGGTCACGGCTTTTATTGCCTTACATAGCCTTGCCAGCATGCTGTTGTTATATATTAACTTACCAAGTCTAAATACTCAAGGCTAAGTGTGCGAAAATCAGGCAAATAACTATAATGGTTTCTTTTATACTGGCATGAAAGGTGTAAGTTACTGTGAACAGATTACAAAGTGAGAATTCAGACTTTATAATAGTCAAATATTACTAGATTAACTGTTAGCAATAGTAAAGAGAAGTTTGTGGTGGACCAAAAAAAAAAAAACCCAAAGGATTTTTACATAAATTTTTCATGCATTCATAAGTGCTCATTTTGCTCTGATACTACTTTACAACTAGAAGGTACAATGTAGAAAAAAATCTTATTGCTGGCCCAGAGAAGCAGAAATGGGTATAGGGATTTCAGTGAGTTATTTCTTCATCTCTCGAGTCCAATTCCATTCTATGAGCTTTGCAAAGATAGAAAC
>BLXT01004151.1:72324-84030 GCA_019648995.1 Plakobranchus ocellatus | reverse complement strand
AAAAAAAAGAATTAAAAGCTCATATGTTTCAGGACAATAGTTTATTGTATAATTAAGAAAAGGGTTTGGCCTTAAAAATAGTTACATACTGGAAAATAATGTGTGTGGAAGGAGAAAAGTGAAGATGAGACTGAGACCCAGTGAGAGGTGAGGAAGGAAAAAAGGAAGGAACAGGATGGAGAAAAGAAGGAGGGAAAAGAGAGGAAAGAAAATTGAGGAATGAGGACACACTATTACTTACCTTTGGCTAAAGTACATGGCAAAAGAAATGCAAGCAACAGCAGAGATGTCCAGTTGAGCTTTAACCTCTTAACAGGGTCAGTTTTGCCAGCAATGCCTGGCCAAAGCTGTTTTCTCCTCAGCAATTTAGATTCTCCATACATACTAGCCTCAACCTGACCAGGCGCAGAAGATACCGGCACAACAATATCTTTATTACAGGAAAGCTGAAATTCCTCAGCATTATTTGATTCATAGGGGAAGCTCTGAGCAACATTGTTCCTTTCGAGGCAACATCTATGAGAATTCTTACATGAGCAAACCACAATACTGTTTGAGAGGTTATGGATCTTGTTAGCAGCACTACAACAACGATAGTTATCATCGTTTTTATCGTTTGTCACTAGACATTCACAGCTGCTGCAGTCTGAGGTCTGCCTTGGATATGCCAGCGACAGAGAAAGTGAAAAACTACAGTTGTCTCGGCAAGAGTCACCTTCAGAATCACGGCTTGCTTTGCAATCATGGCAACTGATATTGACCGATGTATCATCCGTCATAAGGGCAGACGGATGGGTTGAGTTGTTTGCCTGGTCTTCAGATGCTGAAGAAAATAGCTGTGTTTCTTCTTGTGACATTTCTTGGTCATTTTCATTAGCACTGACCAATGTCAGACCTCGATGTGCTGCACTGGGAGAAGGGTGTTCTGGTGTGCGGTCCACTGGTGAGCAAGATTGACTAAAGAAGCCAGGCGATAAATTTGGACTGTGATGTCTCCAGGAGTTATAGGCATTTCTGGATGCTGAAGATAGATAAAAAGAAAACGGAATTGAAATTAATTCCAGAGTTGACATTGCCTGATGCAACCCTGAGCAAGAAAGTGTACTGAAATCACAGTATGCCAACAAGTTCTACAGTGTTATTAAAGTTGAAAAAGTTTCCTTTAATGAAAGCACAAAAAAAAAAAACCAACCCAGATAACTCTATTCTGCTCTTTGCACTCTATTCTACATTTTTAAAATTTAGTACGCTTAAAAGTAATTTTTTTTTTAAATGATAAAAACATAATTTTTATCTTTACCCTCTATTCATATACATTTGTTTTTTTCTTTTGGCCTCTTAAATTGACCCCTAGGCGAGCATTCTTGCACAGGGTCACAAATAATGAGTTGGAAAAAAAAACCCAAGAACAATTGAATATCATCAATCTAGTAGTACAATTTCAGTGAAGTTCACTTTGGGTTATTTAATATATTTTTTTTTTCATTTTCATATTTAAATGACTAACATATAAAATCTTTATACCTCCTGTTCAAGGCATGCAAGTACAGTCTAAGTCTATAGAGGCCATTTTTATTGCTTGAAAAAAAAATCCTTGACAATATGATTGACAAGGCTGGTACATGTAAATCAGTGACATGTTGCATTTTGAACTCAAGAAGTTAAGAATATGATTTTAACCTTACAATTAATACTTCTGTAGGTTTATATAGCAAAAACAAAACAGTATGTCTCTATGAGTTTGGAAAAGTTAATTGTACTTTCAATAACAATTGGAATCATTAACAATCTTTTCACAGCTCTTTTGCCAAAGTACCAGTGGCAACTTTGGATCTATTACTTCTGCTTGTCTAACATATGTTAGTTCAAAAGGCAACCCAATGTTTGCCTCATCAAGCCATTCATATTTTTCCAAAACAAATTAAAAAAAAATTTAGTCTTTGTAGGGATGTCTGACAAGTGGAAGAAGGACATAGATTAGAAAGAACGATGAAGGAAGATAACATGGGTACACAACATGAGGAAAAAGAGATAGTACTTTCTTTGACAAACCCAAGTCAGTGGAGTGTTCAACAAATTCAATGGTTGATTCCCAAAGTATGTAGTTAATGTCAAACTCAGTGGTTATTTGTTTTGGTGTTAAAATTTTTACTGCCTCTGCTCTGACTTTAAAATTAAATTTACAATGTAAACGAATATAATATGAGATTTGCATGCTCTCCATGCTTGCCTGTGCAAAAGCTATTTTTATTAAAAATAGATCTTTTAGTGATTTTGCACTTAAAAATCTCCCTCATGAAAATATAATTTGCTTTCTACTGTATGTTACCAAATGTAATGTTGTTTTGTTTTTTTTTAATTCTGTGACATGATGGCATCCACCTTAACATTTTGATAATCAGAATTTCTTGACATTTTCATTTATCAATCTTTCCCTTTTCGTGTATCATCCTAAAATCCTACTAAATTGTATAGAGCCGTTTGCATAGGTAACCAATGTCTGTTCACTAAGACTTAAAGCTTTAATCTACAGTCCTGTAAAAAAAGCAAAGCTGTTTAGATAAACTTACTCTCACCAAATATAGATAGAAATAGATGCAGTATCAACAGTCTGCTCTTGAGAAACGTTTTTGTCACACTATACCCCTATTGTTAGTGCTTGAACATACAAATTCCATGTATGTTTTAATTATAAATAAAGATAGATTATCTTAAGACAAACCTCTCTAGGGCCAGTTGATAAGGTTTACTTTGACAAGGAGGAATCATTTTTTACATAAAAAGCACCAGGGAATCACAATTAAGTTTATTTTGAGCAGAGATTTCATTAAACAGATTATCTTGGCTATTTGGCAAACTTTGTTAAAAGACAGTCTGCAGTTTCATTTTTCACCTGGCAAAAATATGGTATTGAAACAGTACATCACTTAAGTCTATATGTGATTGAGATAAAATGCATTTGAAGATGATAATTAAAAAATATGAAGAAAAGGCAATATAAAACACAAGCACACACACAAAAAAAAAAGATCCATATACAACTGAAATATCTAAAACTGTTGGACATGACTTACAAAATGAAATAACAACAAAGCAAATAACCTAACAATAAAGATATGTCCAAGGAATGAAATGATTTATTAAACCATTGTAACATTCAGCTCAGTAAGAGCTGTGATACAAACAGAAATGTGTTTCAGAAAAACTATTTAATCGATTACATTAGGTCATGATTTAAGAACATGCAAATAACAACTTCCCAACTTAGCGAAACATTGAAAAAAAACATTTCTTTTTTAAATTTGTTTTATTCTAGCATCTTTTGTAACAACAAACGAACTGATGAACATTTGGTCTTTTGGTGAAAAAAATAAACATGCAGCTTTTAAACTAATGATAATCAAGACATATCGTTAACGACTAAAGAGAATGGCATGACATTGTGGGTGAACCACCAGTTGGAAAGCATGTGATAAATCACCTGACATTGAGGGAGAACCACCAGTTGGAAAGCGTGTGATAAATCACCCAATGTTTATCTGATAGAGATAAGTTGTGGCAGAGGATAAATTTTGTCAATGTGCATTAATCAACCACCATCTTGACTTGTTCTGTAATATCATTACAATTACACTGGTTTCCCCACAATGTAATAAAAAAAATATTAAAAAGTCTGGGGTACATTGTCAGAAATTGAGAAACTATTTTTTTAAAGTCAATTTTAACCTGTTCACAATATTATCTTAAAAATCAAATTCCCAACAAATATTTCACAAAGTAAGTCCTAAAAACTTTCCTGATCATTACAAAAAAATTTGGGTCACTTGAGTTGCTTTTTTTTTCTTCTACAAATTCTCCACATTTAATAAGTTTGTACATTAAGCTATCTTTTCTTCTTTCTCAGCCTTTTGGATTAGACATCAGTGCATCACCACTGTTTGATAACGTTGTGCGGACTGCAAGGCTTTGTACAAAAACATCCATATCTTGTCCAAACAATAAAAGAGGACTACGGGACTATCTGGTTTAAATTGGCTGACATAACTATGTGAACATTGAAAAGGCACTAGAAAAAAAAATACTGAGAAATTTCCAAATTTTTTTTCTTGAAGAAAAAAACAAAACAAAACAAAACAAAAATAAAGAAGACCTAAATGTTATTTATTTCTAGTTCACTTTTTAAGACCATTTGTAAAGAAAATAGAAATAACAAAATTTAGAAACAAAAAAAAATTACTACTTATCTCAAGTTAATAAGCATCCACAAAGATGGCAACATAATGAAAACTTGAAAAAAAAAATTGTTCTTTTATTCCTTGCTCAATTCTAATAAGAAAAAAATACTTATGATTATAGGAAAATACAAATGGCAGAATTAAGGATAAAAAAACTTTCAAAAACTTGACAAGACTTATGAATAAAGTCACAGCAGTTGAATGTAATCAAACAAAAGTCAACATGAAACAGATCATTTCTTCAACAACAATTCAAGCCCTCAACATGTTTTACATTATTATGAGCAGTCTCTGCCTAAGTACAAAACACCAGACAAAAAAGCAATTGCTTGATTCTGTCAACTGAAATATACCTTACTTAACCAATTTTTTAAGTCTGATAATTTTTAAAAAAATTTTAATGTTGACAATTTAGAATTTCCCCATGTAAACCTGAAATCTTGAGAAATTTGAAAGCTATGAGATAAATACAGCGATGCTGTGACTTACTCTAATGTTAATGCTTTTCTTGTGTAGGTCTCTTACTGTTCCTTCAACAAAAACTTGACGCCCAATTAAATGTTAAACTCTTAGACTCTTCTACAGACGATTGTTGTGAGAGAAAATAATGTACTGTGGCCCAAACTGTATTAGAAAAGCCACGATTTAAAACTCTTAGTATTACAGAAACAAGTCAAATCTTCTCTTTCTTAATCCACTGAGGAAACAGAAATCCAACAACAATAGAGGATACTATAACAGTATCAATCTCCATCCTCATGGACAGGGGCAGAGCCAGTGCTGGCATCCATTGGCCATCCTTCATTCTCTATAGCCTCATCCAACTGCCTGGCTGCGTCCACCTGGTTAGTGTTGTGACAATAAAAAAACAACACGCACATATGGTAGGTTACAAGTTCAACAAAAGAATACAATGATTCTCAAAAAAAAAAAAAAAAAAAAGATTTAAAGATACTAGGTCAAATTATGACAGACAAGCTACAGCCTGTGAGACTTCAGGCTGATTCTTAATATTAGCAATAGGAGAAACAACAATGAACAAGATTGGGAATATGGAGCAAATTTGCTTTTAACATTGGCTAACTTGATTTTCAATTTAAATCACCACCTGGATAATGTATTTGGCATGTGTTAATGCAATCCACAGAATCATATGAATCAAGAAGGGAAAAAAAAAAACTGGTTTTCTCTCTTGCTAACAAATTCTTGTTTGCTCAAAATTTAAAGACTTGATTGCAGCCCTCAATCTCTCTCTCAAAAAAGCAGATGAATTTTTCCTAAAAGGTACTGTAAGCAATGATCACTATTTCCAGTTTTCTTAAGTTTTAAAATTTTTCTGTAGCCTTTGCTCTCTTTCAAATAGCATTTGAGGACATAAAGAATATAATGGGCAAGTGTCAACATCGATAACGGAAACTACTTTGATACATATTGATTCATTATTGTGATTTTAACACGTATTGCTCACTATTCTACTGTAGAAATCTTTTTTTGTCTTTCATATGCCTTTCAAATATCTTTCCACAGACTCATTGTACACATAAAAGTGTAATGAAATAAGATTGAAAAGCTAGGAGTGAAACAATATTATAATTACATTCTCTTGAACATTTATCACAGCATGACGGCCGTGATACAAGATAAAACTTAAAACAATTAGCAGCAACACACAGATGGAGATGTACTTAGAAATGTGTGCTGAGCATATAGCTTGTGATTGAAACAGCTGTTGCTTTAAGCTTCAGAATTTTTCTCTCTATTCAAATCTTTCCTATACACATTATAAGGACAATGATTGTCCATTTGTGAAACTAGGAAGAAGAGTATTGGAAGCTAGAATACAACACAGTTCATATTTATTATTTGCAACATCATGATCTGCATAACAAAATAGTACAGTGCTTCTAAAAAAGTTTTCATGGTATTGAGAATCAGAGGACCAAATATCAGTAATTAATTTCACTTTAAAAACAAAACAAATTAAAAACCAAAAAAAAAAAAAAATAAAAAATAAAAATAAAACCCCAAAAACATAGCAATCCCAGAACATACATTCAGTTACAGGTCTTTCTGTTTGAATAATATATAAAAACAATTTTAACTCACAAAAAGGTACAAATTAATTTATTTCTTTACTTACAGAACTTCTAAAGACACTTTGTGTATTTTTTTTTAATTTTAATACATCACTTTGTAATTCTTTCAAGATTGCCAATTTTTAAAATTCAATCAAGTTGACCCTGAACTGAACTCATGCTATGAGAGACTACTGTACAAGTGAATTGATTACCTCTGCCTCTACCTCTACTAGCTCCGCCTCGTCTCCCAGCTCTTCATGCTCCGCATCATATTTCTCCACTAGTGCCGCGATCAGTCGACACCTTGCTGAGCCACACTGGCACGGCACAGGATGATCGGTGGATGAATCTGACTCGGCACCTTCCTCCTCACTATCCCCCTCTTCCTCTTCCTCCTCCAAATCAGCACTGTCAGTGAGGGCCACGGTGATGTTATAATGACGCTTGTTGATCTGCGTGTCCTGAGCCATGGTCACATGGCAACACAAGTCTGTGCCGGACCCCACGGCTATTGTATGGGGCAGGAAGATCACCGTCTGCTTCCAGTGTGTGGGTGAATCTCGTGGACCAGTTTTCAGCAATACAACTCCCGGTGCTGCAGGAGAATTTGCACCAATTGGCGGTGTTGAATTTTCAGTGGTGTCAAGCGAGGATGATGGAGAATCTTGACACCTGGCATCTCCTTTTTCATCCACATGCACAATCTGTGGACCACCTGTCACACCACCAGGTGAACCCTTTCCTCCTGAAACTGCACCTCCGCTGAAGATCACATCAAACCAGCAGGCGAATCCATGGATCTTGGTCTCCTGCGGGATGTGAAACTCGAGCCCAACAGTGAATTTCCTCACATCTTCCTTTGTGACAGTCTTCAGATCAAGGCTGAGAAGTTCCTTGGGCTCGGATCTCAGCACATCCGGAGACAGGCACTCCACCAGTGGCTGACCAACCTCCTGCCGGTTGATGGCTGAAGCCACTGGGGAAAAATCAAACCCGTAGATGTTGCTCCATTCATCAGCTCTATCCTGGAAATGTTTGCTCATGTCCACTGGAGCAAAGTAGATAACAGCATGGGAGGGCGCCATGATGCCGCCAGGCGAGAGAAACCTGTCTCTAGCGACAATGACGGAGTCTAACATGGACTCATGCAGCAGGTAGAAACCCATCCATTCTGAAACAATCAGGTCCACCTTTGTGTCCAGGTGTATGTCCTCCACTGTCCCATGGATGACCTCTATGATTTTGTCCAGCTCGTTCTCCTCCACAATCTCCTTGCAAAGAGAAGCCACATCACTGGCTTCCACGGCATACACTTTCTTGGCCCCAGCTGTCGGAGAAACAAGTCAGGGGAGCATCGGAATCGACCAGGAACGAAACAAAACAAAAAGAGTCATTGAGTAAACCCAATGTTTTCGCTTTTCAATAAATCGGCTCAAGGGCGAAAACTGAACATAAGACTGCAGAGTTTCAGAGCAGACTGCCTTAACCACCAGGAAGGCAGCACCCCCCACTCTGTCAGCCCTCAACAGATTCACATACACTTTACAGCTATTGTACCCTGAGGTGATCTGGCTTACTGCAATTCCATGTAATCCAAAAATCAATACCAGGGATAGCATTTGAAAGAAAAAAAAAATGGAAGTGAGCCTCCATCATTAAGGTAACATAACAAAAACCTCTCAATTCTGGCAAAGCCTCAAAGCCAAGAATCTAAACAGGGGCTGATATTGAAAAATACATATTATATTACAAAAGCAAATCAATCTTTTGCTGAAAAAACAAAAAGGGAAAAAGCAATCTATATTAAATCTCATTATGCACATTATAATCAAAATATACAGACTTATAAATGTAAGCTTAAAATGATGCTAATGACCTGGTCTCTTCTCAACACCTATCAATTTCAAAGAGAGATTTGTGAGCTATTTGCTGATTTGTGTGAGCTTGAGAAGATTCAAAATAATTACACTGCTTTAAAGGTTGCAATTTCTATGCTGCATGAGAAGGCATGCTCTAGGTCTGATCCTTTTCACATTGTCATGCTCATTCGATAAATGCCTAACTCATTTTTCCCTCATTTGAGCAATGTCCAAGTATGTAAAATATTTTACTCATTGCTTTGAGTTGGGCATATTACTCTATCTTTTTATATATCTTTTTTAGCACCTTTAAAGATGCTGCAAGTTATTTTCATCAAAATTTGTTTCGCTTATGTTGGGCCTTTTGGCCATTTCTGATTCTGCTTGCTATTGCCAAGGCCCTTTTTATGTATTTTAATAAAATTAGAACAACAAAACACCATCCTCAGATAACGTGTCAACTTTCAGCTATCATCATCTCGAATTTGACTTCCCTACTCAAATGCTTTTTGTCCACAGTGTAGTATTTGCTCCTCAGTATAACTCCGAAATCTGTGTAAGTAGCCAGGTTGCTCTAATCTCTGGACTGACGGATGTCCCTTTTAACAATACTCTCTTCGTAACTTACGGAGATGTTACACTTGCTAGGCTATGAGTTCATTCATTCTACACCACGGACTGGTAAGCATTAATTGATTAGTAGTGTGAATACACCAAGATAACTGTAAGCATTCAAGCAAAGATTTGAATTAATGGTTAGCATTGTAGAAATTTGTTGCACTGCACAAGTGAAAATAAACTTGATATAAAAATGGGGTGAAACAATATCATAGACTTGAAGCACAATGTAGGATGGGAGAATCACCATATATCAGTAAAACACTTTTAGTTTTTAACATGACCAGTGCATTCAGCGAGACAAGGTGAAAAAAATTTCATTAAAGAAAAAAAAAAACGCACTAACCTGCCCTTCCCCTCCCCCTTCAAGAAAATAGGGGGAGAAGGAGACAAAAATAGTAAAGAAATAAGACAATAGCACATTTACTAGTAATAATTATTAATAACATTAAACATTTACTAGTAATATAACACAAACACAATTTAGAAAGAATAACAGCAAATTGAAATAAATTAGTTGCGACAAGAGTGTTTAAAGTGCATCAGAGGAAAACAAATTGAATTGAAAGTGTGCAGACTTCATAATTTCAGGCTTTCATTTCAATATTCACTTCCAATCTGTAGTGTCACAATAAAATCTTAAAAATGAGCTATTCTGCGGTAAAAACTGGCCATAGAAAAAAAAGTTGTACGAATTATGAAGAGATCCAGCCCAGATATGTGACACCCATATACATATACAAAAACTACCACATATTCAGAAAGAAACTGGACATATGACATATATATGGTAACTGTGCACCTGTTGATAATTTGATCCCTTTGCCAACTACACAAATGATCTTTGAGTATTTAACTGTGACAAAATGAATCATGAGCAGTATGGCTTCTTGGAAAAGCCACTGATAATAAAGAAAACATATGTTGATGGGCTGAAACATATATATTTTATGATTTTATAGTTTACACTTTAAAACAAGTGTTTGCTCTCCACCCATGGTACTCACCTATGGCAGCGAAGAGAGAGAGAATGCCTGTTCCAGCACCAACATCCAACACCACCTTATCCTTTACAAGCTCTCTATTTGCCTCAAAAAAGTTCCGATAGGCAAGCGTCCGAGGACGATCTTTGAGCATCAGCCGATGGATGTCTAGATCATTGTAACTGATGAAGTAATCAGATGCATTGCCATCTGCATGTGACTCAGATGGCAGAGGTTGAGCAGACGTGTCCTTTTGCTGCCTTGTGGCTGCCGCCATCACACCTAACTCACAAAAAGGTGAGAGACCTGGTTGAGCATCAGAGAAAAAAAATTATCCAATAATAGCTAAATTATAGTAATCTTACTTTGATGAGGTCAAGAGGCAACAGAATTTGTAACTGAAAGTGACATATGATTGAAGGGAATTCTTGCCTTCTGTGTTATAACAATAAATACAGAGGCACTACTATTTCTAGAACATATTGAATGGCACAAGGGTTTAGGACATCTAGCACTGCAGAGGAGTTGACAGTGAATAAGTTTGATCGAAAATCTTAACTTATGGGATATTGGGGATGGCTGCAACAATAGTCTTAACCGAAAACAGAGGTAGGCCCTATATAATCGCCAATGTCTGAAGATGAATTCAAATATAATGTAATCTCCCAAACATTGACAGTTACAACCACATCTAAGCCTATAGACCTTGATTTATATTTTTTCCAATTGCCTTGTTGCCGCGAAACGTCACTACCGGCCATCACCTGGTTTCCGGGCTCTGGACCACTAAGACATTACTGCATTTTTCTGTCTAAACACTAGACTGGCGTGTCAACGATTTAGCTCATCTTTTTGAAAACAGCTTTGTAAAAAAATGGGAGTCTATTGCATTTCAACCTGAGATACCCTTGGGTAAATTTAGAAACATGAAGTAGAGCGTAGGGTGAGTTTTTTATTGCTTAATTTGATCCGTTTGAACTGTATTATCGAAAATGGAACTAGTCGGCCTAGCAAGTAACCGTTGATCTAACCTCAAAACTTTAAAATCTGATCATACATTATGGTAAAACTTTAGATTCAATAAGCAATCATACAGGACGAATCAATCTGTGCAATAATAAATCTAGTTTGTAAACCTGTTAATTTTCTATTTAGTCTGAATTTTTTTATATCGATCTAATAGAAACCACTCAGTAGCCTTGACCGGGCAACAGTTAGTAGTGGCTAGCGTCACTATTCAAGTTCTGAAAAAAACTTTAAAATAGTATTGTGCAACAAGGCAATAAACAAATAGATCTAATCTAGATCTAGACTA
Organism: Plakobranchus ocellatus; assembly: GCA_019648995.1. NCBI lineage: Eukaryota > Metazoa > Mollusca > Gastropoda > Plakobranchidae > Plakobranchus > Plakobranchus ocellatus. Next base: position 72,942 of record BLXT01004151.1, on the reverse strand, counting down.
GATCTAGTAGATCTACATTTATAACGAAAATTTGATTATTTTATAAATGCGAATATAGATCTATATTATGGCTAATATATCTGCATCTACGATTTGATCTAGAATCTATAATCTAAATAGGCGTGTAGACTACTCTTCACTGGTTTAGATCTAGATTAGATCTAGAATCTAGATTCTAGATCTAACTGGATTTTGCGAAGCGGATATAGAATCTAGATTCTAGATCTAATCTAGCGCAGGGCATTAAGCATTTATGTCAAATTTTATGTGTTGCAAATAATAAAATGTTTAATCTAACCTCAAAAGCATGGGCATTACACATTGATATCAAAACAAGGAAGTTGCTGAAATAACATATTTATGCCACTTTGCTCATTGCGAGATCATACAGTGCGTTTCCTCACAGAAACAATCATCGATCAATAGTAGCCGGAAATTGAGAGTCAAGGACTCTTCATGTTGGAAGGAGACCTAGCATCAGTGAAGGTGGTGGCTGCTATAGTACACAATCTATTCATGAAAAAGGTTACGGGCACCATAGTGCCTTAGGACTTTGAAATGTTGGCAAGTATTTTTTGTTTTCATTTGTTCTTTTTTTTTTTTGGGGGGGGGGGGGGG
>BLXT01004151.1:11214-21660 GCA_019648995.1 Plakobranchus ocellatus | reverse complement strand
AAAAAGAACCCCCCCCCCCCCCGGGTGAACATTCCATCCTAAACCTAAAGATGTTTACAAATTCTCCTAGATTTCACAATCTATAACTTCATTCGCCATAGAGATCTAGACTATATCTTGATCTAAGTCTAAGTGCATCTACTCTTTAAGCCCACCTATCACAAAAATGAAATTATGACTAACATAGGTCTGCAGATTTAATATAAATCAAAACCTAGATCTAGAATAAGGATCAAGACTACTCACATTATCACTATTGCAAAATTTAATAGACCTTGATCTTCAAAAGATATCTATCGCGATCTAGGCCTAATGCGCGGTTCTAGAAATTATACGACCTCATTGAAAAAAAGCACAAAGTATAGAGTTCAGCATTAACTCTAGACTATTCACAGAGAAAATTCTATTGATCCAGTTCTCCTTCAGTTATGTTGTAATCGTTGATAACACTTCCTAAGCATGTGGATCCAACACACACAAATAATTAACGGTAACGAAAAACCAAAGCACTTCTAAATGGTAACGCTACTTTCACATCGACGATCGGGGAAAAACTGAAAGAAAGAACTATAAACAGAAAGGAAACTGGCGCATGATGCTTTATTTTTAAAAGTTTATATCGATAAAAAGAGAGCACCATAGTCAAGCAGTATCATTATTAGGTATATATCGATATAAATACTGAACGCCCGGAAAACGAAAACCGAAACTAAAAGAAAGGTACCTTTATTTGCGGAAGAGCGGTATCAATGAGAAAAGCAAAAATCGGGATTAATTTTTGTCCTGAAACAAAGCTGAATTCCGGGACATTTCTATCAAATGCGGGACTGCGGGACAGACACTCATTTTCCGGGATTGTCCCGCAATTTACGGGACGGTTGGCAGGTCTGAGACATACGAATTTCCACACAACATAAAATGCATCATGTTCTGAAAAGTCTACATGCAAAATTTCATTCAGATAGGTTGGGAAATCATAATGCAATGATTTCAAATTTTTTGCCGAGTCCCTCCCTTCAAACTAAGTCTTTATCCAACCACTAAGAGTTTATGCCAAAAAGCATTAAAGCTCTAATAATACAGCTGCAAAGGAATGTTTCCCCAAAACAACTTAAGACTTAGGTTGTTTTGACAAATTGTTTCAGATCTCATACCTTGCCTGACTCTGTTAGAACAGATGCTCTTACACCACACGCAGCCAGAATGGTTATCTTCTCTTGGGTAAGGTTCAGAGCCGAGGCCTTCGGGTGTCGCACTGCTGGATTCTAAACAAACAGATCAATAAGCGATTCATTTCAAGAAAGTGGAGACATTGAGGGATAACTGGGCTGACCCAGAAAAAAACAGCAAGGAATAATGCAAAATCAAATCACTATTTTTTTTAATCAATCAGGAAGTGTCTAAAGGGCATACTTGGATTTCTATATGATTTTTTTTTTCATGTCAAAGGCCACATATGAGGGTTTACCAAAACGTGGGCTGTCATAATGGTTATGTGCGAACCATTTTCTACAAGTCCTATTTGAAAAAATTAAACTCATCAATACATAAGTTTTGATTTAGTGAGTGTGATGGCATAAGAAGTACTGCTTTAAGTGTAAAAAATCAGTTTTGAATGTATCCTTGCTGTATAAACTAACCAAATAAATTTTGAACATAACTATGATGACAAAATCGCCAAAAATATGGTCACCCATGAACAAATCAAGCTCATTCTCAACCAAGTGAAGAGACACATATTTTTTTTTACATGGATCTACTCTTGCTATCCAAATCTGCATGAATATTACCTCACTGATACTCAATTGGGCTTTTCCCTTCTGTAACTGGAGAATTTTTTTATCAAAATGCAAGAAAAAAACGTGACACAATTTTGGGGTCCACCTTTTGGCAATTGCTCATATACATTTCTATACGTGTGGTGACTTGTTTATATATTTCACCCTGATCTTTCATCAGAAACATGGTTCATTGGCACAAGATTGAAGGTACTGGAATTTCCTGGCTAAGTGCATTGCAGAAATGGCCAAGGTAACTTACTCTTTCATACAGGATTCAAGAAACACCTTATACATTAAGATTATCCTCTCCTTTTATGGAAAAAAAAAGTGCACACCTCCTTTCCAACCCATAATTTATTTAAAAAAAAGAAAAAAAGGGATTCCAAGTGTTTCTAGCTCAACCCCAATGTTACAGACCAAGCAGACCAATTTTTTTCACCCCTGTTTACTGCCTGCACTACCAACCTCGGGGTTCCTATAGGGCTCAGAGTCTGCCCATTTCCAGCAGTAGAGACGGCCATCCTTGCCAATGGCAACAAGATCAGAATACATGGCCTCAATGTGGCTAAATAGAGGAGGCTCTCCGTCCTGCAGGTGAAAACAAATGCGACGAATGAACAATGAATAAACATTAAAAATATGTTACCCTGACTAAATTAAAGACAAATTTTAAAAATAAAACCAGTCTTACGTATCTCGGTCTTTGCTCATAGAGGGACAAATCATGGGCATCTAAATCTGTTGTAGCTATCACATTCTCTGCACCACCACTCTTATTGGATCCAATAAGCTCTCCTGTTACCGACCTATCTTTATACTTGCTTCAGTTATGAGTGTTACCACATAGCTAGAACAATTAAGTAATTCCATGACATACTCTGGTGGTTGAAGTATACTCAATCTGATTCTTTTCCTGACAGGACATGTCAAAGATCAAAACAAGCAAGTCATACACCTTAATCTCTTTCATTTAATGCTTGACATACTTTCTAACAAGTCCAAACATTTGACATTTAGGCTCAGCTCTGACTTATCATCATTTACATTCAGTTGATGCTCCAATTCAGGAACGTTATTTATTTATCTCGCTTGCTGACACAACCATTTTACTTTTAATATACTTTACTACATAAAGATGCTCATTAGAGAAGCCAGCTGAGAGCAACATGACAACAATAAAGGTAACTGACTGGTGAAGAATTTGATAGAGTCAAGTCAATATAGAAAGAAGGCAGTTCACATAGCTCATGAAACTTGACCACTAACCTTGTCAGTCCAGTACTGCAACTCCTCTCCAAAGCTCAAAGGGTTGGGAGCAGGCGAGTTAACTTTCTTGCCACCCTCTGCTCCGCCACTCTCTACCTTCTCCCTTTCCAGTGATTTAAGAGTCTCATCCCTAAACGTGGTCTCCAGCCTGCGGCGATGGTCCCTGATACGGAAGATAGAGTCTCGGTCTCTGTCCAGTTCTCGCTCTCTGTCACCTGCTTGGAGGGACGAATTGCCACAAAAACAGTTCTATAATCTTCACAGAGATAAAGATGTTTAGAGTGTAAATAAGCAGATTCATCACAGTATAGACAATTAATCAAAGGATAGAGTGGTGGCGACAAGACTTGTGATGGCTAACTTGAAGGACTGATGCCGCATCTACTGTGCGCTACCCACTGACAAGTTAGCCTGATAATTTGCGTAACAATACTGGCCTCATGTTCCACGCGGCAACAATCAGTAGAATTATGCGTGGTCACGTAATGGTACCCCCCTTTCCCTTATCCAACAGAGCCACTGACGTAAGACAAGGCTGTAAAACACAAAGAATAGCTCCAACGCTTCGACAAGTAGCCGACTTGGTATGTGCTTGCATCAAAGAAAGAGGGCATTTAAAAACATGTATTGTTGGACAAGTGAACTGCTGCCTCCGGTGTGGGCCTACACTCAGACAGCAAAAGCTACTAGCCTAATTCACTTAAGACTACCCTAATTTATCAAATCTTACTGCTCATTTTAAGGACGAGCGGTAGCTCACTGGTAGGGCAGTCAGCTACCAAGTCAGAGGTCCAGGGTTCGAATCCCAGTCCCAGCCAAGTCAGTTTTTCAATGCTCCTTTGAGTCCACCCAGCACTAAATGGGTAGCTAGGTCTCTGAAGACCAGGTGAAAGTAAAGGCAGTGAGGAAAGCAATGGCAAACTACTTCATAATGCCATATGCCAAGAACAATCAGGACCCTGATGCTTATACAAAACTAAGCGTGGGACCCACTTTACTTTTTTTTATTGCTCATTTTATAAACTTAATTTCATGTGCATTGTGTCCAAAACTCTTTTCTTTTTTTTTTTTTTGCACAAGATATACCAATAAGACTAAAAAAATTAATTAATTAATTAAAAAAAAAAAGAAATTTTCTTGACATAATTAAAAGGAAGAAGTCTTCACATAAATGTAAAAAATCAAATAGTACAAACAGTATGTTGATGAGGACTTTCATACAAACAATATCAATTCAAGTGATTAAAGTCGAAACCAAGGATAACATATCTAAAAGATAAAAAGATAAACTTAAAACACCATATTTTCAATCTCCACATAGTTGGCACCTACCTATTCTCGACCTAGTTCCCGAGCCTCGATTTCTGAGAGACGAGTAGCCAAAGACATCCTCATTGAACATAGCATCTGCGTCGATGATCACAGACGGGTGCTCGTGAACCCCAGAGTCCAGCAGGGAGATGAGGTCATCGGGCACATTAGAATCCTGACTATCATCATCGTCGCCCTCACCCTCGTCGTCTCTACTCAGGAGATTGTTGACTGCCATGTTCACATCAAGGTTCTGAGAAGGGAGGAGCAGATTGTATACCTTCAGCTCAATGAGGTTTTTTTTCTTTTCCCAAGAAAAGTATTAATATTTATCCCAAACGAAGCTAAAGATAATGGTAATCAAAACAAAATTGCTAACACCAAAACAAATTTTGTTAGTCATTATTCATGCGTTTCTTAAATTACGTATGAATGAAACATTCTGTACATATCAATCTTCTTGAGGCAGGAGGTGTAAGTAAATTCTGAAAAACGCATTAGGGAATAAAGAAAATACATGCTCAAATAAATTGACCCCTATGAAGTTAGCACTATTACAGATGTAGCCAAGCAAAGAGTTAAAAAAAAAAACAACTACTTTTATTAATGACAAATTAAGAACAGATTTTCTCAAATCTCATTGACGATCTGATCTGTTACTCACGTCATTTTGACTGAATACAATGAATTTAAACATTTTGAAAATTTGAAAAAAAACTATGCAACAAAACATATTATATATATAAATGAATGACACACAGTATGGGAATATCACAAACAAACAGAAAATTATTCTACAACTTACAGTTCTTTGCAGCTCTCGTATGATCAGATTCCTGGACTTTCCTTGAAGCACAACTTGACACTGTGACAATAAATGACCACAAACAATTATTTTGATACATTAAAGAAATTTGGAGAAAAAAAAAAAAAGAATCAAAGTCGAATAGCAAGAGTATCACACATCAATTCAAGATAAACCACAGATGATGACACTAACGGTCAAATCATATGTCTAGCCACCAGTTTGTAGTGCTCACAGCTTTAGACTTTTTCCCCCTTAAAGTTTTAAAGTTTTTTACATTTAAAGAAAAAGTAAAATTTAAATTTTCTTTTTTATTTCGCAAAAAAAAATTGAGTAAAAAAAAACAAACAAATTTCTTCCGTCTAGAAACATGAAAAAAGGTTCCACTTAAGTAAAGAAAATGTAAAAACTCTGCCAAAGTTATAATTTATTGTCAAGTTCACAATTGGCACTCAGAAGCCTTAAGAATCTTTTAACTAGTTAAAAGGTTTTTCATGACGCAGAATACGGCTTTGAGTGAATAAATAGTTAATGAAAGAATTTCTTTTTGTCTTGATTTCATCTTGAGGGACTTTTTTTTTTTTAGATTAGCTTGATGTATTAAAATACTTTATTTACATTAACTTCTTAAGTAAAATTTCCACAAGAGCTTGACTGCCTCTACCTGGCTAATCAGGTCCTCTGGTACCACTGAAGCAGGCACAAGGGGACGACCTCCAACAATAACCCCAGACCTACGACCCCCTCGGCTGACGTGCACAGCTCTCTGACGAGTGAACCCTGTTGGCTGGCCACCACTACCACCACTGGCACTTCCTCCAGCCCCTCCGCCAGCGGCAGAACCCCCACGAGTGAGGGTAGTTGGATTGGAAGATACTGCAGACCATCTCCTGTGGACGTCAATAACCATTTGGGAGGGGGGGAGGGTAAATCCATGACAATCGTTCTAAATATGATGGGGGGTGGGGTTAAATTCATGACAACTGTTATAAATATGATATGGTTAGGTTTTTGTATATATAGCAAGTCAACAAGGTGATCTCAGGCTTCCAGGGCCTCTTTCAGGCCAGGGCATCAGTGGAGGGGCTCGAACCTGTGATAGAAGGGCCCCTGTAGATCTCAGGGCAGATTTACTATCCACTGGGCCACTGACACCTCTTATAAATGTGATATACAGCCGTTTTAAATGTCAAACCATGTTGGGAAAAAGATATATTCCAAATCATTTTTTTATTGACTTGTGACCTTAAAAAGATGGAAATGACAAATTAAGAAGTTTTACAAGTACTTTTTTGGATTCGACACAATGTTTAATTTCTGCCATTTAACTGCATACTAGCATATTACTTTCTTTATTAATGCATGACAAAAACAGACACGACAAAAAATAGTTTGGATTTGAAACAAAGTCTCTAAATATTAAACACACTTATCCTCCATTACAAGAAGCCCTTCAGCTGAATACTTCTCAATAATTATAAATTGGTAACAATAACTTTATGCAGAGGAACTATGTGGGATTTTGTCTGTAGATGACTGAACACAATTTTCATGTGCATAAAGCCTGTCTACTACTAAATGTGATCTCAGGCTTTTAGCCCCACGTCAGGCCAGGGTATTGCTGGTAGGATGAAACTTGAACTAATATACGAAAGGTCCATGCCAATTTCAGGGCAGGTTTGGTAGCCATTGCACCATCAACACCCATGTATGTTGCAAGAACAGATTCGAATAAGCAAATTGCTGCTTGACGAATGATGAAGAAGAGATTGACAATGGGTGCTAAAAAATTCAATATCAAGAATTCCAAAAGTTGAAAAAGATGACTTTTTGAAACTTTTTGTTACATTCAAAGATTTTGATTGTCTTCCTGGATGTGAATTGAAGATAGCTGAGAAAAACATTATACACATTTCAAAAGTTTCTTTAGATTTTAGAGAAATACATTCTTTACACATTTTTCCACAGCTTTTTTTCTATTGGGCAGTCGAAGTTTTTTGCCACTCATACTAAATACTTTTTCATCCAATACTTGACGTCTCACACAAATTATACACCATGAGGGAGAGATACAAAGGTAGAAGAGTGCTAACCCTGTGGTTGTGGACTGCACCCCAGCTGTCCCTAGAGCGTCAGAGACGAGGACGATGGGGCTCTCCATCACCACAGATCCACTGCGGGTAGTGGAGGAGCGCTCAAGCTTCTCCAGCTTGCTTGGCTTCCTAGTCAGGGAACGGAGCAGACACAGGCTTTGTACAGGGGTTAAATTACTTCAATCATTTTCTTTTCTTTACAGGAATGAAAAGTTTCCATAAACAATTTTTTTTTTCTTTTTGTTAAAACCTGGCATTTTTCTGGTTTTTTTTTTTTTTAGTAGTAAAACAAGGAAAAAAGTTAAACCCATGGGTGGTGCACAAATTAATTACCTATTTTTACAGGGATTCTCTTACCCTGGTTACTCCTAAAAGTAAATCCTCGTGTATAAAAAAGAAAAGATTCAAGATACACCTATGATCAAATTTCCTTTACCTGAAAACTTCATTTCAATATCATACATTTCTCAAGTTTTTGAAAAGTGGACCATCAAGAGTGCCAAAAAAATAAACAAAACAAAATAAACAAATGTAACAACTTTTTTTTGAGTGTATGTGTATGGGGCGGAGGGGGGTTCATAAAAAAAGCTGTTTACACCTGCCCCTTCCCCTCCCCAACATAGATGTAATAAGTGAATTAGTGTGCTTTGAGTACTTTTTATAAATACATCTCTATTAAGTAGTGCTATATGTGGTTTGAGCTATTTCCGAGGAACCCTTTCAATCATGGTACACATAGTAAGCAAGGGAGACATGTATGCCTATAGCATTTGAATCTTAGGCATCAAACAATAATTCACGATTCAATAAACCTTGTGTTGTATTAAAAACAAAACCTGGAGAGAAAAGGCTTTTGGTACTTACGGTTTTGTGTCTGTTTTACTGAGATCAATTTTGTCAGCTGCAATATGATAAGGAACTCGACAAACGCGCCCATCCTTAAAGTGAACATGTGAAGAAAAAATAGGGCATAGCATGATATAGTATGATGTAATTGTCACCAGGCACTCAAAAGATACATTACAATATTGAATATGACACAAAATGTAATAATCTCAAAAAAAAAATTTGTTTTTTCTTAAACTCCAATAATATTGAAATTATTACATAGCAAAATTATATGTTTTTTTTTTTCTCCTTTTTTTTATCTTTTTCAGAATGCTAAAAAGGATAAAGAAAGAATAAAAACAACACCGTTTTTTTTTTTGATTATCAGATTTCCCTATAAAATTATTCTAAACCATCTCTTTCTTTTTTTTTGTCATGCTGTGAGCAGTTGTCATAAGTTTCAAACTCTTTCTCCTTCACTGATGGCTTATCTCACCTCCCGCAGTAAAGCAATGTGAGATGGTCCCACAGCACACTGAGTGATGGTGACATTTCTGAGGCTTGCGAGAGCTGGCGGGGCTGCAAATCCATGGCGACTGAATCTCTCCGATACATCACGTAACCTGAAATATCAAAGATCATTGAAAGTGAACTGAAATTGCTTGATGGAAGGTTGCAGCAACTTTTAGAGTTAAATTCAGCTTTCATTCTTTCCGCTAAGTTTCAGAATGTATAAGTGGGCTAGTAAAAAATAAAATACTAAAGACAGCCAGGTTATCCTTCAATAATAGTTTGGCAAAATGATAGACACCACAGGCTACAGCGCATTTCATGAAAATAGAAGAGATGATGTTTACTTTTACTCTTTGTCTCATATTAACTGTAATCAGAACTATGCCTTTACAAGTATTGTGACATTTATGAAAAACACCGCTCATCATGAGAAAAGGTCCACATGCCACTCCTGTGAAGACCACTACTGGTCAGATGTACTTTTCACTATCAGTAAATTAGCAGAAAACTAATTGAAGATTTCAATTGCACAACACAGATGAAATTTAAGAGCATAAAACCCAGACTAAAAGCTGGGTTTTACTAGACACAGACTTAGATCAACTATGAGATCGATAGCTGATACAATGATAGGAGGCCTATAAAATTTACTAAGGAAAACAAGGCAATTTAGTCAACTGTACACAAATTTAAAATTTGCAACAAATTTAATATTTGCAACAAATTTAATATTTGCAAAAATAGTCTTGTTTTTAAAAGAAACCTGGCTTTTGAAATTTAAGAGAAAAAATCTTTCTGTTATAATTTTGGCTTTTGGTGGGCAAATTTTAGTTGACTTATGCTACAATTTAGCATGGCTTGTGATGTAAATTGTAATGCAAAAAAAAAGGGTTCCCTTTTCCTTTACATATAATTTTGTGCTACAAAGAAGGCCTCATTTAAAAAATGAGGGGCAAGTTTTAGTTGATTTACGCTACAATTTAGCATGGCTTATGATGTAAATTGTAATGCAAAAAAAAAAAGGGTTCCCTTTTCCTTTACATATAATTTTGAGCTAAAAAGAAGGCCTCATTTAAAAAATGATATTTATTTATATGACTAGTCTTGCCTAATAGGTTAATAATTAATTAGGAAAAACACCCATTGCTTTAAAAAAATTTGATTCAAATCTAGATGTTGTCCCTTGCCATATAGATCTCTACACTGTACCATCATGAAACACCATAAAATAAAAAAAAAAAATTAAATCTAGATCTAGACTAGATTAGATCTAGATCTAGATCTAAATCTAGATCTAGATCGAGATCTAAATTTAGATCTTGAGTACGTCGAGGCTAGTTTATTGTTTCAGGTAATTTAGGCTTTGTTCGTTTGTTCTACATTGAATCTGTAGAAATCTCTATCAGCTACAGATTTAAATTTTAAAGAATATTAGGCAGGTCCTTTATCATTAAAAATTAGATGTAAACTGTTGGTCGTGAGTTTGACGTTTCACGGTTTCTTCTTGTTTGCTGATTGTCATGACTGTAACATTCCAAGTCAACTAAAACTATCTAACCTGTCGATTAATTGATCATCACTCCCTGGAAGGGGTTGAACAGCAAAGTGTAAAGATGTCATACTTTCAGAATAACAGTGAAAATATATTAGCAAATCTAAACAATATTACTAGGCTTGATAAGTAAAATCTAAAAGGTAATCTTCTCCGCCATCTTCGCCATCTTGTACACGCGTGTACAGCAGAAAATGAGTGAAACGCTGTCATTGGTTGAAAAACAAAAAGCAGTGGGAGTTTCAACTGAAGGGTCAGCATGAAAAGCTTTTTTTTTTTTTTTTTTTTTACCCTTTT
>BLXT01004148.1:1698092-1708602 GCA_019648995.1 Plakobranchus ocellatus | reverse complement strand
GACAGAGGTTCCAGAGTTCCCCTCCCCTGCAAAAGTTACGTACGTGTGAATGTTGATTTGGTACTATTTTAGTACCAGGAGAAACCACATTTTCACTCTCAAATTGCAAAAATTAGTCAGCGTCGCGGGGCTTTACTCCCATGATACCCCACCCCCCCACAAATGGAAGCTCTCTCTTTTGAAGCTCTTGATCCGGTTTAGCACGCCACAATGACTCTCACGCCAGACATACTCTAGAGTGGAATTGGGGGCCGCCACAATCACTCTAGAGTCTATGTGGCGTAAGCCCCGCCCACGCCAATCTTACTCTCTTCACGCCAAAACCACTCTATTAGGGGAAATCACCCGCACTTCAATCAATCGAGATTTATATGCCAATTACTCGTCACAAATCCGATGTTTCAAAGCCCTAACTGGTTGAAATAAAGGCTTATTGCCTTTGATTCAAGCAAAGAGAAAGAAAAAACATACTCCCTCCACCCCCACCCCCATATTAAAGACCAGTTTTTTCCAAATTATATTTTTAAAAATGTATTAGCCATTTCTTCCAACCGATACATAAAGTATCGGTTGGAAGAAATGGCTAATACATTTTTTAAAATATAATTGCTCTGACCTTTTAATTTTATAGCTTTTCTGAATTGATGAACATCATTGCTCGAGTTATGTATAGGCCTATAAGTTATCATTGCATTAAAAAAAGAATGAGATGGTTTTTCTACATGGCCGGTTAATTTTGATGTTCGATATGTAAAATTATAAATAAATTTTATAATTGGTAAATTTTTCAGGATTGCGTGATGATCATACAAAAATCAATTAAAATTGCTGTGGAAATCGGTGCATGGAATAGAGGTTTGCATTAACATATTTGAAATAATTCAATTCGCATTTTGACAGTGAACGTTATTTCAAAAGTTAATCAAACACTCAATGTCAAAAAAGACAGAAACAGGTACGAAGATGAGCCTTTACTCTTTCCATGCCAGATGCAATAAAACGCCCTTTATTTATTCTGTCAGAGGAATACTATTGTTCTTAATATGCACAGTCAGTCTCAGAAGAATACTGATGTTGTAAGTATAACCATTCAGTATCAGTCTGTGCTTTGGTGGGGCACTGCTGTCCTGTCAACTTTACTGGCAGTTTGGGCTCTCCCCTATCACAGTAAGAAAATCGCAGAGATCTTTGTGGAGTCATTACTTGTACATAGCGCAAAAAGGATGCCTGAGAGCGCTTTTGGCCAGTCGTTGACAAGACAAGCATCACTGAAAACCTTCATCATCATGTCCTGAGTCGTTCTATTGTTTCGCTTTACCAGCCCGTCAGCTAAGGGGTATAGGGACATGTAACTTTCTGTTTGACAGCTGGAAATCTGTGGACTTCTGTAGATATACTGTTTACAAACTCATGGCCTTTGCCGTTAATGGATATCGAAACGTCCATGGCAACAAATGCAATTATACAAAAAGTTTGCAATTCCTTTTTCGGTTTCCAGTGCAATGCTTCTGCTTCGGTCCATTTACTAAAATAATCAACAGTGACTACCGATTAAATGAACCCTCCTTTGGTTAACGGCATGGAGCAAATGTTGACTCCATTTTGGGACCACGAATACGTTGTATTTCGACAGGGCCAAGCTGTTCTGATTCTTTTTTAAGACGGGCAGCTCCGCGTTAGCAGCAATCACATGCTTTAATGTTATTTCTTACATATTTACGGATAGATGCCCACCACACTCTTGAACTTGAAGCTATCTTTTCCTTTGTTTGATCAAAACCAAGGTTACTGCCAAGAGCATTGGATTCTACACTTCACCAAAGCCTGTATGAGAACCTGCGACAATTTCTTCTCGTTCCTTTCCGTCTCAGATGACTTTTAAAGATGACTGTGTATAACATTTCTAAAATATCAATTATGATTAAATGAAGGAATTAGTTAAACAAAAATCAAAAAATCACACAAACATATATACGCACACACACACTTTGACTTATTCCATACAGTAGCCAGGGGACTAATTCAATTTAGTTCCTCGATATACATAGTCATCTGTTCTTTCATCTATAAATTCTTTTTATTTCATGCGAAAACATTTCCATTCAGCTTATTACACTGCCGTCACATTTTGATCTCTGAATTCTCCTAACATGTAGGAGTTAATATTGTTATTTTTTAAACCGATCATTGCTCTCATATCTCACATTTAACTCCGATCGAAGGGGTACCCAGCCAGATCTAGTGATAAATAATTACAAGAACGATTCTCACATACCCATCACTAAGCTTATTGTAAAAGCATGAGCTGTTCGACACTCTTATTTTGAACATGCGAGTTGTGCAGGCAGAATTCCAGGAATACGATGACGGACCAGGCAGACTCCAGTATGTTTTTGGCGGCCGCCATAGAGACTCTAAGAGTTTTTCTGGGGGCGCAAATTTGATTCTAGAGTCTTTCTGGGGTAGAGTCATTCTGGCTTGCTACACCAGCCCTAGAAACAATAGGGAAGGCCTAAGCAAATCATTGGCTTTAGCTATGGACAACTTTATCCTCGGCTTGCGGATTTTTGAGGCATTAATCTGGGTTTGCATGAACTGCAATGTTGACCAATCGTTTATTATTCACATTATTTACAATAGGCTATCTACTTGTGCGCATGGAGTATTGCAACCATCAAAAAATGGGACACAGATTTCAATGACAGTAAAATTTAGCCCCCTCCCAAGCCCAAATAATGTCCACTTCCAAAAAAAAAAAAAAAAATTACATTACAATTTTTTCTCTAATTTAGTATAAGCTGAAAAAGCAGCAGAAGGCCGTATTTTGTCCAAGGGCCGCTTTACCCAGCCTTGGGCTGTAAAATACACGCGAAACTTATTTTAATACCGCACACACATAGAAGATAAATTATAGATCTACATAAAATACTTGAGGGAATGTGTTCAGTATCAATTACCACCCGTACCACCTGAGTTAAAATAATGTTTCCGCAGATTTCATATTCATGAAAAAAAAATTATAAGTTTTGAAAGAAAGCTATCTGTTGAGAACAATAGTCTAGTACAAAGACATCCATGAGAGAGCAAAGCAGCAGAGAGTCCTCAGGAAAGAAACCCTCCTTAGGCAAACGTTTCGGCCCTAACCCTCAGATTTTTTAAGAGGGCCGGGCCACACCAAAGTCATGACTCCCAGGTGTGCCTCTGCTACCTGCTTAAAAAAAAAATTACACTATCCATATCTCTGCATTATATAATTTAACAATATGAATATATAGCCTACGTTTTTACTCAAAGGGCAGGACGTTTGGCTATCAGTTTCAAGGTGTAGGGTTCATTTCTAGTTCGGGTCTATAATATTTATCATGTTCTTTTGTCCATAAATATATGAAGTGATATAAACGCACGGGAAAATAGGTCCAGTCATTATTTTCCCGGACGCAACGGCACTATTTACTTTAAGGGGACCCGTGGTTCTAGATCCAACTTCAGCAGCCGAGTTTATGTACAAGTATGCCGGTGTTACTGAACTCCTCTCTTTCCTTTCTTTATAAATAAAGCGTTCGGGAAAATAAGGTCGTACTCTATTTACCGGATCGTTCGGGGAAATAAGGTTGGCCTAAAATATGATCTCCTAGAATTCTTCGAAAGTAAAGGCGGTCAGGAAAAGAATGGCAAACTACTTGCAATGTAGTTATATGCCCCAAAATCTTCATTTTTTTTTTCTTTTTTTAAACCAGGAACCTGCTCTCAACTACCGTACGCTATCTCCGTTCCTAGTATGGATCCCTTCAGATAATTGCCTTGATTAGAGGTGGCCACGAGGCATTAAAAGCTTAGGCCTGCTTTACATTTCCTCATAAAATTGCTAAGTAATCATCAATGAATCCAAAATACTCTTGAATATTCGACTGAAAAAATGCTCGCGTTTGAGAAATCGTAATTTCATTTTACTGAATAACTCGAATTCTATGAATATTTCTTGAAAATGAGTACCAGGACTAGGAATCTCTAGCAGATCATACAAAAATAGTACATGAAGTTCATTGTTATTGCTGGAGAGATATATACGTTTCATCTAAACCGATAAGCATTGATATAAGTTTTATACAGTGGTTTTCATCTTAGATGTTTAAAATTGTTATTGTAAACACAGGCTTGCTTTCATCTTATTTTACCAGGATGCATGAGCGGCTCATAATCACCAAGGAAAAAATCCTAGATGGCTTGGAAAAAGAGTTTCATCAAAATGTCGCAAACTACGTTGCAGCGGTAGGACCTAGTTAAAGTGTGGATATTTAGCGCTTACGTCAAACGAAAGTCGAATCAAGTAAATTCGAACATAGCTACCGTAAACTTAGTCCAAGAAGAGACTGCGCATGCCTGTCGGGGGAACCAATAATATTGCCAGTTAACGTCAAGTTGAAGGTAACGATTAAAGATCAAGGGTTGCACCCGCTGAAGGTCAATTACATTATGCTAAAACTATCCAATGATGTTAAAAAACAAGATCATCACCACTCACTAAGGAGTACAAAAAAATCTCTATCGATAAAACCGAGGATGTGAAGGCTTCAATAGCAATTGAATCGTAGCACAATAAAAAAGAGAGAAGATGCCAACCAGAAGGTTCATTTTTACATAAAAATTCAAATGCAATGAATAAAAAATTGCACAAAGAATCACAATGCACAATATTGTAAGTTATTTGTAACTATTGGCTACAAAATGAAAACCCAGAATTATCCCGAATATTATCTTTAGGTATGAAAGAGTTTGCGTTTCTCAAAAATTTAATATAATTGAATGGTGGAATAGTTTGCTAATTCCAATGCTTTGTGTTTAAGTACTGCAAGTGCAATTGTGAATGGCATGTTTCCAGGATAATCTTATGAATTAACTGTAGAAAATGTAGTGTGAAGTTTTGAAAAAAATGATATGACTTTCAAAAATCTACCAGTATTAGTATGCATCACTATCGAACAAGATACGAATTCAAAAGGTTTCTTTTTTTCTTTTTCTTTGTTAATTATTTCTTTCTGTGGAACTCGTAAGCATGTTTTTTTTTCCAAAAGATATTATACCCCAGCTGTTACCTGCTATATGTGCCAGTAATTATTTTGAAACATTACAACTCAAGAAAAAAATTTATAACCTAAAAATTGTAATTGCCTCAGTCTTAGTGATCGCTCAAGATTAGCATCTTTCAGTATCAATTGACTTTTTTCCGCTAATGGTATGCTCATCATTCTTCTGATAAACCATATCTCTATTGCTTCTAATTTTCTCTCTGTTTCCTTGTTTATTGTCCAACACTCACTACCATGTTTTGGTTTTTATGTCTATGTTTCTTTTGCCAGTATTGTTTTCGCTTTTTGGAATTTTTTTTTAAATCAAAATCTAGAGCTAGTTAAAAAGTTTTTTTAAAAATGAATGTCTTTTTTATTGGTTCATTCATAGGTTTTCTGAGTACCGGTATGTCTAAAGACAGTGACTGGAGTTCGTAAAACACTTTGAAAGAGACTGCCACCATCACAAACTCAGCCTTAGTTTACTCTGTAGATTATCTTCTCAGATCTTGTTGACGAAAGAAAACCAAGCGCTGAATAAACTAAAGATTATTTTCTCTCCAGGCGAGGACAGAAATGATTACTACCCTGAGTTTCGCCAAAATAGCTTGTCAGTGTGATGAAATATATTGAGCAGAATATTTTATTTAATTTTTTTTATCACAATGACGATTGTATTTACTAGTATTTAACATTGCAAGGACCATTAAGGTTTGGCAGCTGTGCATTTCCTCTTTGCTTTATATATACTGTTATTGCTTGTGCTGCATCATGAGAGGTGATCTTGCCCATTTTTAATCAAATTTTTTAAACGTGGCCTGAATTAAATGTTTAAAAGCAATGATGAGCAAAGAAGTAAGACTGAAGCGCCAGTTTGATATTTAAATCTGAAAAATGAGGTGTATGTGATGAAAAACGTAATATGAAATCATCAAAACATCATATTGCCAGTTGCCTGATGTTTCCAAACTTTTCATCATGGAGTCCATGTGTACACTTACGCAAACTCCTTGCCTTAAAATAAGGGCAATAACTCAGTAAATGTACATACCCAAATAAAGATTAAAAACCTGTGAGGAGACAATCTTTACTCTCTGATATTTTTGCCTATGCTTACAAGCGGCAAAGACGTGATAGTATTTCGTTCATTTCTTATTTTATTTTTTGTTGTTTTAGGAAGCGGTCTTAAACATACATCAAAAAGCTCACGGTTACAACATCGTTGGGTTTTTTTTTTTGTTTTTTTTTTCTGCAGAAAAGCTGAAAGTAATGCAGTTTTATCATGCCGTAACACTGGCTTGAATATTTTTAAAATAGATTTAGAAGTCAATAAAATTTATCATTCAAGGTGAGCAATGCGTATTAGCGCCATTACTTGCATTTTTTTTTTATTAATGTGATTATAAATACTACTGTACTGAGAAATCTGAATGTTATAGGAGATTATAAATACAAAATATATTAATATCACAAATTGCCTTCACTTTTAAACATGGTATTGTAATTCCAATATTTATTATGTCAGTGCCGGTCTTTTCTACTTAAAAAAAAATTATAGAGGCCTGTGTGTATATATATATATATATATTATATATATATATATATTCTACCACAAAGCGTTGTTTCACTCTGGATCTTTTCCTGTCCCTTCCTGTTGCTGAATACACCCAAATACGGTCTCAATGTCAATATTCTGTTTGTGATTGAAGAATGTCTTAAATGCTCTCTATTACAATACTGCATTATTTATCACTTCGATTTAAAAAACGAACAAAAAAAAAAACCTCGTGAATTTATTTTTGCTTTATTCTAGGTTAAGACAGCCATTCGCTCTGTTGATCAAACAGTCGCTGCTGATATTTTCCATCTAGCGATTTGTGTCTTGAGTCAAGATTTTCCAGACCCATTACGTAAGACTTTCTTTGGATTTATTAAGTAATGCTTTCCTTCAAGTTTTTTATGCATTATTATATTATTGAAACATTTATCTCTTCTCCTCTCTTTTTCTAATCCTTTTTTTCTTCTCTCTCTTTCTTCCTCTTTCTCTCTGTCCCTCCTTCTTCATTTCTGGCTTTCCCTCTCTTCCCCAATGCCATCTCTCTCACACTCTTTTTTTCTCTCTTTCTCCAACTTTGGCCTATTTTCTACTACTTTTCATTTCTTCAGTTTCGTCTTTTGGCCTCTGTCTATCATGTTGACAGAAAGTGTGATTATCTACAGTATCATTTATAGTATTGAAGTTTTAAAATTGAAATTAAGAAATATTACATTTTTGTAGAAAGAATAAACATATGAAACAAACAATTAAAAAAAAAACTGCACTAACACACTTAACAGGGGACTTATATATTGTTTCTTCAAGCGTCAAAAGCAAAAAGAGATAAATTTTAACACTTTAGGTATCACTTTAGAGATGGTGTATCAATTCATGACGTTTTTTCCTAGGCCTATTGTCAGAATCAGATGTAAAACATTCTGATAATGATGAAGAATGCAGTGCAATAAAAGCTGATCTTTTGCAACTAAAACGACATCATAAACAATTGGAAGAAAGCTTGGGATCAGTAAAGGAAGAGGCATTGAAAAATTTCAAATCCTTGAGGAACAACTTACAACAAGTTAAGAGACAAATGACAGATACCTCATCACTTGTAAATGAGGTAAGATTTTACTGCCAATAGGACAAGGAGTTTTGTGTTGCTAGGTCTTCTATTTTTTTTAATGCTTTGACCATTGTTTCAAATAAATTGTCGACTGCGTTTCCCTTCATATTAAAATGTTATGCAGATGTTTTGACCTACAGATATATTGTTTATATTGAAAAAACATAACAAAGATGTAAGATATAACCTCAGAGTCATTTTTTTAAATTGTTAAATTGAAATGAAAACTGTTTCAAGCTATAATATTTTGATTGCAGTAACATTTTCTGTTACAGTTATTATTTTTCCTTCTGTGATCATGTGACTTGGCAGCTATCTGAAAAAAAGTAGACGTAGAGAAATGAAAATGCGAAGACACTGAAATCTAGCAATTGACAGTTTTTTGTCCCATCATTTACTCAGAGTCTACGCCCTGAAAGGTTTAAAAGTGGCAATTTGTAATTTTTTTTTTGTTTTATAGAAACACCACATTATTTCTACTATATGATATAAAAAATACTGTCACAAATTCGAAAATTTGAACTTGTACGTATATAAAATCTGAGTGACCTTTTCCGTCCAATCGGTCTTAAAGGTTATAAAATAACTGTTAAGCAATCAAATTTAATTAAAAAATGTTTTAAGACATCTCTAACTATCCTTCTTGTGTTGAATTTGTCAGAAGTAATATAAAGTGATTTTTGTAATCTCTATGATTGTTTGTTTCACTCAAACTATGCTCTGATTGTCCCCTCAGTCATTGTGGAATGACCTAATATATAATATGGCATGGCAAAAAAGACCCAAACAATTATATCGTTTTCTTGAACAGTCTAAAGCTTGGTCTAGAAACCACTATATTTGAGTCCAGGGCACATTTTATACATCGTAAATCAAAAAGAAACATTGGGAAGTTTCTTAAACTTTTCAGAAGTAAAACTTTACAAAAGTAGCCAAACTTGAAGATATGAGCTCAGAAATCTGTGTTTAAAAAATCAATGTATTTCTTCAAAATGTTCCTTTGCTACATTCGACTCTCAAGGACTGGTCTCAAAACCAGCAACTATATGACTTGAGCTTCAAAACTTTTAAAAAGGATCTTCAATAACAATTGTTATAATTGGATCCATGTTTTTTTTTTCTTTTTTATACAATTCTGTTAAACTTTTAAAATGAGATGATTGTTGTGAGAAATAAATGTTCCTGCACAAGCATAATTTTTTTATATATTTACAATATGTATATTATCCTCAGCTGTTGGTGGAAGCTAAAACCTGTAAAAACTATGTTGGGGGACTCAGAAAGTTACACAATCTACTAGAGCACAGAAATCAGGTTTGATTTTAAAAAAATTGCAATCAAAGCTAGTGATGTATCAAATGTAACAATCTGCGCTGTAAACTTAATCAGCACATAGAAAATAGATAGTGTTTTTCTACAGCAGAGCTATTTTTAAATGGAGACAGAAGACCGGAAAAAACATTAAATTATCAATGAAAACTCTTTTTACCTGAACTTTTATCACTAATTCTAAAATTTTAAGCAATACTATTTTAGCATGTCAGTATAATTTTTAGACATCTCTCTTTACTGACCTCAACTTCCAAAAAAACTGCTAATTTTTACTTCCTTTTATAAAATTATATTTTGAAACTTCTGTAGCTTCCCTTGTCGCCTTTCTCCTCAAACCTAGCCTTTCAAAGTCATCTACAGCAAGTGGACCTAAATAATCTAGTTTGCACAAAGTTTGATATAACAACTAAGAGGTTATCGAAAGATACAACTTTCTTATACTATTGCAGATAAGGTTCATGCATCTTTACTTGAATATCACCAAATATATTTTTCTGAAAAAAATACCATGAGAAGACTATTATTCTGAAAATTTAGATGGTCAATTTTCTTGCAAGATAAATTTTGACATGATCCTTGCATTTCTTTTTCTACCCTTTCATATTTAAATTATAAAAAAAAAGCACACAATTAGATTCATTATAATAACTAATTTATCTTTACGTCAGTATCATTGAAAACTTGTGAATATCCCATCATCAGATTGAACACGATAGAACAGGAGCAGCAACAATACAAACATCAGATTCAGAATGTTCTACCACTGTTTTTTCAGCTTCTGCAGCAAAACCAGGACCACTCAAGACTGTTCGGTGAGAAGTTTTGAGTGTAGGGAAATGAAGTTCGTTTTTGTAACTATTGTTTTGATATGACCAAAGAACTGATTACTTTATTGTGTGGCAGGTGAACTGATTACTTTGTTGCATGCTAAGTGAACTGATTACTTTGTTGCATGCTAAGGGGACGTTCAAATATAATCTTACACCGTGGGGGGGTCCTCTTCTCCTTTAAGAACAGCATGAGAAGGGGGGTGGGGGGGTCTTGAAACAATGTAATATTACACTTTTGTGAGGGAAAAAAGAAAAAGAAAAAAAATGTCAACATTAAAAAAATAACTCAAAAGGGGAGAGATAACTATTCTGAACATACAATCAATAAATGAATGAGTCCAACTGTGTTATATCCCCTAAAATTATATTAGAATGTTGATTTTCCATTTTTTGCCTGTTTGAATGATTTCTTAATTACTCTATATAAATGTAGCATTGCATATGAACATATGTGCATATGAATTTTTTTCATGAATATGTATCTAAAGTGCATAGAGCAGTGATTATGCTATGGTTTTTCGCAATATAAATGTCTAATTATTATTATTATTATTATTATTATTATTATTATTATTATTATTATTATTATTATTTATTATTATTATTATTATTATTATTA
>BLXT01004148.1:1674018-1685936 GCA_019648995.1 Plakobranchus ocellatus | reverse complement strand
CTACTACTACTACTACTACCACTACTACTACTACTACCACTGCTACTATTTCATCCTTTTCAAAAACCCGTTTGATCCTAACTATAAATACTGCTTTACTACCTGCTACAATTTTACTGCTGCTGCTGCTGCTGCTACTGCTGCTGCTGTCGTTAAAAATTTAGTATTGTACAAGAAGATTTAAAGCTCATAGACTGTTAGAGACACATACAGAGAGAAAGAGAGAGACAGAATGCGTGTGTGTAAGTGTTTTTGTATGTGAAGAAAAAAAAGGTCAGGGGAGGAAAAGAATTGATCGAGCAATAAGAATTCAAAGAATTTACCATGACTAGACAAATACATTGTACCTGGCTGTACCCACTTCACTATAACAGCTCAAATGTGACACAGAGACACTGAGAAGAATGCTGTTTGTTTTTTTACTAATGCTTTGTTTTTCTTCACAGAGAACCCTACAAACATCTCAGCAGTACTGCATTGTTGCTTCCATTGACAGACAAACTCTGGCTGTAGAAAACACCTGGGGCGGTGGTACCATCAATCTGCTCGATATGAGTGGACAGATCCTTAGACAACTCTGTAAGTCTCAGTACAGATTTCAGGGATCGGGGCAAAACATAACTTTAGTACTAGATGATTCTGAACACTGCAGATCTCAGGATCAATGGTATTTAATCCATTGAATGCTGATTCTAAGTCAAGGTGTGAAACTCAAAGAATCACTTATCATTCCTTGCAGATCACATCAGGAGTGATGGTGTTTTGTTAAAGTTTAATTATGCTTTTTTGCCAACTGTTGCTGGGAAAAAAAGCGATGTAACGAATTTACCAACACAAAGTGCTTCTTAAATATAGAAATTCGAGGCTCATATCATGATCAAAAATGTTGATGTTTATAAATTCTGTACAGCATAAAAAGAATTAAAAGCCGCATTTGTGTTCAAAAGAGAGGATATTTGTAAGAAAAGGGGGAATCGATTTTGTAGGTATTAGATCACCAGTCTAATTTGGTGGCTAATATTTTCTTATCTATTTTCACAACCCTTATGTGTTACCTAAGCATCCATTTCCAATTCCAGTTGACTTTCTCAAGAATGATGTTTATTAAAATATTTAAATCTGAATACTTAATTTTATTTATTTGTACATGAGTAAGTGCCTTTATATGTTTTTTTAATGGTATATGTGTGTAAATTATTGGAACTGCATATTTGGGGAAACTTTTGCCTTCCAGGGTATTTGTAAAGTTAATATGGATTCAAAATTTGAATAAATGATAAAAATGTGAAACAAAAACCATATTTCATACAGAATATACTTTCCTAAAGGGCTATGACTAAGAAGACCTCCTTTTTTTCTTGACAATCCCACACACAGCCTTCAGCGAACAGACACGCTACATGGTTGCCACAGCTGATAAGGGGTTACTGTGCGCTACCGTTGGTAACAAAATCACCAAAATTGATACGGCTACGGGTGCTGTTACTTTTGATGTTACAGGTTTGTTACCACTAGAGTCTCCATTGACAGGGCCTTAAAAAACCCAGCAACCCAGTTTATATTGTTGTGATACATTGTAACATATTCATTTTTTCTAAGGATCCGGACATGAAATAGTTTCATGTAAATTTCCAACAAGGATTTTCCTCAATGCGTTGTAGGAGTCTGATTTTAAACAATTGAGTTTGGTTTTCCTCAAAGCATTGTTGAAGTCTAACTTTACAGAGCTGAGTTTGGGAAAGAAAATGAATTTTTGCCTCAGCACAATGCCTGAGGTTTTAGCATTTTAAAAGATCATAGCACAAGAAAAAGGAGCCTCACAATGAGAGGCCACTGGTCAATTAGTTTGAGAATTTGAACACGGTACTAAAAAACACTCCTAAAAAACAAAATGTTTAAGGTAAGCAAATGCAGACAATTGCAAAGGATGACCTGTAAGTTGAGGAGATGCCAGAGTAAGGTGCAAGACCAAGATCTCCATCTTTAAGCAAGAAAACTCTTCAGTTTGGGTCATAGCTTAAACGAACCTTATATGAATTAGGGCACTGTAAAAAAAAACGCCTTCGGGAAATTACAAAAAAATAAAAAAAACTGCATTTTTAGATGATAATAAATCCCAGTGCGCAGATACATTTTTACACAAACAAACAGATTTTTATTTAGGGAGATGAAGATTATAGCATTTATTTTAAGCAAATAAGCATCAAAACTGCTTTTGCAGTAGGAAGCATGTGGCTCAAGAGTCTTGATAGCATCTTCCTATCAAATTGCTAGGCCCTTAACATAAAATTTCATTGACATACAGTAAAAAGTTACGTACTTTCAAATAAGGTAGCGAGGATGAGTTTTACAACTGGATATGAGACATTAGATATTACCCATAAAGATGATCTTATGGTGATGCAAACGCAAAGATTGGAGCAGACAATAATGGGTCATTGAGGGTACTATTTTCTTACCCAGGCTAACCCATAAAATCAAGTGGGTACCCTAGATGGATTAAAGAAAATCAAATTGACCTCTCCATACATTCTGGTATCACTTGGAGATGTTGGTGTTTTGGACAGGTATTGGAAAAAAAAATCCTTTCTGTGCAGTATTCAAACTTCAAATGTAAGCAAGAAGCATTGCAAGGAATAGATATCTCAAGCTTTACTGAACAAAATGGGAGTCAGAAGAAGCAAAAAGGAAGTGGTGAACACAAGTAGAGCCAGACAAAGTTTGGCATGCAAAGAATATAAAAAAGCAATTACAGAGGTCAAGATAATTATCAAAAGAAAAAAATTGTGAAAAAAAAATAGCAGAAAGAGCAAAATAAACAGCACAATGGGGCTCACAAAATCAAAGCACCAAAACTATAAATTCTTAACTGGGAACAATAAATCACCAGAATTTTCAGAGAGAGATGCAAAATGTAAAATAGTCTTCAATAAAGAAGCTCCGAAAAGAAAATTTGTAGAGCGTTTTGAGCATTTGTGGCCTATACATTATCTTAATGCAGGATAAAAAGGCATGGATTATCACTATGATGTTTGAAATGATATTGACGAGGAAGAGGGTTGTGGCAAAAGCAAAAACAGCAATTCAAATCGTAGTTGACACAATATTGACAGTCTAGCAGCTGTGAATTTTGTTCATCATTTCTTGCATTTTCTCTCCTTTATACAGTTCCACAGATACATTTGCTTCGTGCTTTTGCAATCAACCTTGATGGGTCTCTGCTTGTATTAGACAGTAAGCAGAGCACATTGCATCTGGTCTCAGCCCAAGGTATCTGGATAAAAAAGCTATGGGAATTACCACAAGACTTTGGAGACACTTTCCAAAAGGCTCAACTGTGGAATGTGTCTGTGGATAACTCTGTGTGTGTATGTGTGACTGAGCATGGGGCTCTTTACATCTTAGACTGTGTGCACTGAGTAGGGAAAAAAAGGCCTTACAGGAATTTTGATTATTGTTTCAGTTTAAAGTTTCTAGTATGCCCAGTAAGAGAGAGCCGGTGCAAAGTGCTTGTGACTCTGAAGGAAACATTGGATTCATTTGGCTCAAGTTTGAAATCACCTGTACAAACATAGTAGTGGTAATAAGGATAAACATAAGTTATTTCCATTGAGGATGATCTGTGATTTTGCCTGAAATATGTAATGTGTTGCATGGTGAAAAAAATAGTATGATTAAAAAGTTATAATTTTGAAAAAAAAAACATGATTTATCATTTATCCGAAACTCAAAAATGTAGAACTTGCAACACTCAAATTCTTATAAAAGTTTTGGATGTAGAAAAATACCAGTTTGTGCTAGTGGGCAGGATGAAGCAGAAGAAGCCCCAACAGATGGTGGAAAATCCAGAATGCAATGGAGAAATGTACTTATTGTAATATGCACTGAATCCCAATAGACAGAGACATCAGAACACAAGTTGTAAGGGATATTTCGCTCTGTGAAATATAAGCCCTTAATGATGATGATTCTTTTAACTTTTCAATGGTTTTTGTTTGTGCATTATGACATAAGAGGATGAATCTGCCTTTTAATTTATCTTCTGGAATCATTTTTAGTGCTAAAGCATACATCGTTCATGCTTCTGGTGATTATTTCGATGTTGCCTTCATTTTTAAATGACAGTGATGAACAAAGCTACATGTACTTCCAGATGTTTTCTTTCCATGTAACCATTCAGCTATCAGTTTAGTGATAAACTCAGGCAAAACCTTTTATTTTTTTTTATCCACATGAGTCTGGCGTATTCTATGTAATTTTCAAACTTTCTTAGAAATGGTTGTCTTTTACGGAAACTAATATCGTTTAGTAGAATGGAACCCACTAAAATTTGCAAGCTTACTTCTATCTTGTTCTATCTGACTTTTGGAAAAAATAGGAGTTATTAATACTTTTCTTTAAAGTGATATAGTACTTTAATTTTAGCCTTTGTTTGTGAGATTATATCCCTCAGTGTTCTCTGTTTTATGACACTTAAAAAAACATTGAATTGAGAGCTAGCTAATCTAACTCGTTTTAATTTCTAACAGTTCAACATCTGAATAAGCTGTTATGTTTTAGTGTTATCTTGTTCTAACTTTTCACCCAATCAACATAATTTATTTTTGCTTTCACAATGGTTTCACACTGAAAGCGAAATTAAAAACAAAATACAACTTTATAGTAAATAGTTAAACAAAACACAAATTATTTTTAGAAATATTTTGAATAAGCAATTTGATCAATGTAAACTCGTCGAGAAGGTCTGAAGGCAATTTTTCATTCAGTGCCATTTAAATCTGCTATGTAAAGCATTGACATAGAACAATAAAGAACAAAACTTGAGTGAACTAGCTCAAAAAATTTGTAGTAAAGCATTACTCTAAACAATGCTGAACTTTAAAATTATCATTGAGTGTTATAGGGCAAAGATCTAGACCATAGCTTTATTATATCATATTAAACTGTTTTTGTATGTTTTAAGTATCTTTTCCGTTTTCTTCATATCATAGTAATGAGGTATGTAGCCCAAAAAATATATGCTTTTCTTGCCTCAGATTTTATGCAGGTTTTATGTTCTAGAAATTTCAAAACCTTTGGGCAGTTTTAAATTGTGCAATGTCTTTAACTCATTCCGAACGTATGCCGATATATCTGTGCTAATTTTCACTCCCTTCCAGATATATGCCAATATATTGGCGCTGACAGGTCTCTCTATTCTTGTTTCTAGAGCATGAATTTGGTCTACATCCAAACAAAAATTTGTCTTGAAAGGGCTTCCATGTTAAGAGAGTTACATGTTAGAGACAGAAAATTTTCACTCTAATGCTATGATCTGCAGGCAAACAAAAAAAACCACAATTGGATCTTCAATCTTGCATTGCAAGCAAGATGCTTTGTTAATGCCTCATGGTGAACCTCAATATACTAACAATTAAATAATGGGGTGTAAGGTTTGAAGATGTTTTCTTGCTCTAATTTGTTAAAAGCATTTGAATTTTTTCCACCCCTACCTCAAACATAATATCAAGCAAAGTAAGAGTGCAAAAAGGTACATGTAAAAAAAAAAAGACCGATAAAAACCCAGCTCTGCCGAAATTTGTTCTTACTATGTCATTGTAGATTTCTTCACAGCTATAATCTATTAACAAATGAGCTATAAACGAACAGAGTAATATAAAAAAACGTAAAACTCAGAAAGATGAAGATTGGCAGTTAAGTGCAAACAATTAGGCAGTTCATAATGGGGGCATTAATTTAAAGTAGTATTTTGTTTGAAAAAGGGAGTTAAACTAAATTTAAAGCTAAATTCCAATACTTGGTGTGCACAACCATTTTTTTTTTTTTTTATTTTTATAAGTAGAGAAAGCTCTGTATGTACAGATTAGAAATACATACATCAAAGAACATCTCACAATGACAGTCAATCAGGAAATAAAAAAAAAAAGAACAAAGAAGAGGAGGCAGAAGGAAAAAGTAATTCTCTTAATTTTTGCAGGTTATATATTTGAAATCCAATCCTCTGTGGATGACAAGGTTATGATTTAACTTCTACAGGCACAATGATCATTGTCAGCTACTCCATTCTTGGTCACTATGTCAAGTGAGTAGCCAGCTGGACAGCAGTATATCTAGAGCAAAGGATAGCAATATATGTATTATGTATGTGAGATAATAAAATAATGTTGGAAAAAATACAATAAAGTTTCCATGAGAATTCCTTTTTGAGAATTTTTAGCTTGTATGTGAAACCATTATAAGAAATTTTTTAAAATGTAAAGAAAAAAATGTTGTTTAGCTTTTGCATTCTTTAAAAAAGTTTGTGTAACTTGTTAGGGAATCCCTTAGCTGAAAAGTGAAGGTTTTCAATTCAATCAGATTGAATAATGAAGATCAAGATTTGATGGAAGCGAGAACAGTGAAGAGAAGATTTTACAGTAGCTCGGAAAAGCAAAATCTAAATTTCAAGGACAGAAAACATTTATAAAACCCATTTAGATATAATTCTAGTCAAATACTACCAATGTCTTCCGTCGAAAGGTATTTCACAGTATATTAGTTTGATAGTATTCGCTTTATCTTTATATTAGTACTTGTGTTATTGAAACAACTAATGTAACATGTTTTATTGATAATCGAAGCACTGAAGTTTATAAGAGAGCCACAAAATACAACAACTTTTAGACAACTTTACTACGGTAAAGCTAACTCTCCCTCTCCCTCCTTATCCCTGAACGTCAATTTAAGAATGGTTTTATTCCGCGTTTACTCATTTAGTTCTCACATAGAAAAAAAATTACGACCAAACATACCACTCCTCCGTGAGACCTAATGTTGTCATTCAAACTGGCACATTCGTCTCTCACATTGCTGCACTTCACGTCGTCATCACCTGTATATTAATGGTCATGAGTATGAAAAATGTTTTTGAATATTTTACCCTCGTTTGTGGACTCAAAAAGTTATCCTAAACTTTCATTGCGTATAAAGAGAGACAGAGTATAACGCTCTTCCTCATCGCGAACCTTATCATTAAGATCTTCATCTCCCTCTTCTTCGTCTTCCTGCTCGTCATTATAATCCTCCCTCTGTTCTTCATAAACACATTCCTTTCCTCCCGCTCTTTATAAAAATTCTCGTCCTCCTCCTCCTCCTCCTCATCATCATCATTATCATCATCATCACCATCACCTTCCAAATATTACCTTTGTTATGTTATTTTCTTTTGAATGATTCTTTTTTTAAGCTTTTTTTTTATCACTTTATGAATCATCTAGTACAGTATCATTTTCGACATTCTCTTTATCATAATGATCCTTATTTTTAACTGCACTGAAAAAAGCATTTGTTTTTTCACTTGTCACTGCCTCAAGAAAATTGCTTGTTCATAAAGGTTTCTTCATCGTTTGACGGCTGTAATATCTTTCAATGTTGCCGAACACCTGCCTCTTTACCATTCTCAAAATATTATTATCTCCTTTTTATTATTAAGTCTAGTCGTAATCCCTACATTATTATTACCTAATGGGAAAAAATTGTCCCAAGGATCATCGTAATCATGATCTTCGATTATGTCGGTATTGTCTCCACCTGAGTTTGAAAAAAAAATTATCGAAATAAAAAATGTCCAAAAGCATAAAAGAGTAAGAATATATCTATCGATCTGAAGGGCCTTCTTCAGATTACCGTGTAACTTGGGGATTCGAATTTTGTAAATGCAAAGAAATTAAGAATGTATTCCGCTATATTATATACAGAACACAGAATTATTATGATTGGAACTGTCATTGGTTCAAAGAAAGTGCATCCCCAAGTTATATGATTTTTTAAACGCGGCTCAATGCTTTGTCAGTGACTTTTCTCTGCCACCTTCTTCTCAACACCAGAACACAACAGGATCCATTGTTAAACTGACGGCAGCAGCTTGGGGGTATGAACACTGATCATTTCCATCAAGCTGTACCGAGCCATGCCTATAACATCTTGACAAACGTTTACACCAAATAAGCCGCCAAGCCACTAGACAGTGAGGCGGTATATATATCGCCTTAAACCGTCTTAGGCCGAACTGCTCGGGCTATTCGGTATAGCGTGGCTTGGCTTATCCTGTCTAACTGGGCCCTTAAAGAATCATAAGTGTAAACTCATTCCGAACATTATCGTGGTAAATTTTTAGATGAACTGTATGAAAATTGTTACGCCATCTTAATAGTAAAGCAAAGCCACATAAATATTAGTATTATGCCCTCCTGCAGGTCAGATTATCATTGATTGCCTCCTTTAAAACGAGAATGATAAAATGTTTTAATGTTTTCCCTTGAACTTTTGTAATATTTTCGAGATATAATTACATACATGTTATTGCCTTTTTAAGTACACCACGTACTGATTCAAATAAAGTCGAATTTTTAAAAATATAGAATTTGAAAGTCGAGAGCATAAGAGAAAGAAAGAGAAAGAAAGACAGAAAGGAAGAGAGAGAGGAGAGGGAAAAGAGAATTAGAGATAAAGAGAGAGAGAAAGAGGAGGGAGGAGGGAAATAGAAAGGAAAGTGGAAGGAGATGAAGACAGAGAAAAAAAAGGAGATTGAGAGAGCCAGACAGAAACAGATTCTGATAAAGAAAAAGAGATAACAAAAGAGAACACGGTCGAGAGATAGAGAAAAAGAGAAAGAAAAGAAAACGCATAGTGAAAAGAGGAAGATTACAAAGAGACTAGGAATGAGGTTAATATTAAAAAAGAAAAACAAAACAAAACAAAACAAAGATTGAGAGAAAGAGATCTTGAATAAGAGAGAGAGTGAGAAAACGAGAGCATGAAAGAAAACAGAAAGCAGATAAAGAATTTTAAAAAGTTGTGATCAGGAATTCTCGCATAGCAATTTGAAATTTCAATAATTAAGCCTAATATTAGTGTAATAACTTTAAAAAAACACCAAGACTATGCTCAATGATCGAGGTAACCAGTATTGTTTATAAAGGAAAACTTGATAGTTATCTGACCTCGGCAAGCGCAGTGGTCATTGTCGGTAAGTCCATTCTTTGTTACTATGTCCAGTCTGTAACCCTCAGCACAGCAGTAGATCTAGAGAAAGTGATAATATATACATTATTCTATAGTCTAGTTATTTAACTTGCTTTTTCTTTAATTGCCAGACCTGATAAGGCCGCGTTTGGCCGTTTTCTTTTCATTTATTCTTTTGCTATGAATTCGCACGAGATTGCCAACATAATCACTTTGTTATGGCTGAAAACGCTCCTAAAAGCTTGAACCTTTTGCAGCCTAAAGAGCACCACCTATCGTCAGTTTAACTTAAGTTTAACTCCTCTCTGATTCTCTACATAAACTATGCAGGCTTTTGTCTGTATCGGTATAGATCATTATGATTGGCCTTATTTTATTACATGAAATTAAATATGACTAGTCTTTAGCTCTTGCAATCTATAGTGTACGTTTATATTACAAAAAAGTAGAGGTTGTTTACTAGCAAAGGAGAATCTATATCTCTGAATTAATTCTTGGGGAGAAAATATTAAATCATACGCAGCGGAGATCTATTTTAAAGAGAGTGAAGAGAATTTTCGCGAGAAGAATTTAGTAAAAAATGAAACAATTCAACTCATAAATTTTAAAAAATTACAAAGTCATCAGTTCTTACTATGAAAATTCAACTTAAGAGTTTATTTTTTAAAGCAACAAATGAGTTTTAAAAAAGAGACAAAACTAATTGGAAAATGTCCTTAATTATTTAGGTTAGACTTAGGTGGAAAGATAGAGATAGTGAGGCTAAAAATGCCAATATTTGTGAAGACAAAATTGTATGGAAAGTCGTGGTAATCGATTTTTCTCATAAACTGACCTTTATGAATAGGATGAAGGGTTTTTGTTTTGTTTTTTCTTCGTTAATTCCATAGTAAGGTTTTATACCTGAACTAGCCACTTACTATTCCGCCATAGGACTGTGTAATGTTGCCATTATTCAGATCAAAACACTCGGACCTTTCATTTGTGCACGTCCAATCGTAACTCCCTTTTAATGTGAAATATAAAAAGGAATTTGAAGATGGTAACCATGTGTAGGAGATTATTTCTTACCGCAGATTATTTTCAGTATTCCTGGTTTAAATTTGTAAAATTATAAAACTTGTAATCTCTTGTTAGGCATCACCAAGAAAATAGTCATCATTATCATCATCATCAGCAGCAGCAGCAGCGACATTATGATTATCATCATCTTCTCCTCTTCATTCATCATCATCATCAGCAGCAGCAGCGACATTATGATTATCATCATTCTTCTCCTCTTCATCATCATCACTAATTGTCAAAAGAGAAGCATGAGCGTTAGTAGAAGTAGTAGTAGTAGTAGGAAGAGGAGGAGGAGGAGGAGCAACAGCAGCAGCAGCAGCAGTAGTACTAGTAGAAGTAGTAGAAGTCGAAATATTGATAATTTGTATTTATATACTTTTTGCGGCATTGGAACAAACATATTTTATCGATAACGCAGCTTCCTTCATGATTAAACGATGTGTCTACTATAATTGGCCTCGGAATGTTTAAAAAAACTTTATCTTGGCTCTTATAGGTCCTTTACATACCACTCTAATAGGAACAAAAATATTATTTAACGTTATAGCCCAAGAGATGGAATTTAATCAGTACACTCACCTAAAGGCGGAAAATCGTCCCAATCGTTGTATTCATCAACATCTTTATCCTCAATACAACTGCAGGAAGATACTTTACCGTTCACAGTGAGAAGGTCCATAGAACTGTGTATAAGTGCATCACAGCAATACAACTGCAAATATTAATGCTATTTAAATCACAAAAATTAAACAGCATACAAAAAGTATTTATCGTCCTTGCTTTTGCCCAAAAAAAAAAAAAAAAGAATTTACACAGATATCTGACGTGAATCACGAATCTTGTAAAAAAATATTTAATCAATCGTTCCACAGAGAGGGTTATATTTTTTTTAATCTGCATCTACCATTCCTTAACAGATCTAGCAATTACAAGGATAATTACTGCTGCCGTTGCTGTTGTTGCTCCTTTTGTTACTACCACTACTACTACTACTACTATTACTACTACTACAACTACTACTACTACTACTACTACTACTACTACTACTGCTGCTTCTTCTGCTGCTGCTGCTTCTACTTCTACTACTACTGCTATTGCTACTACTACTACCACTCCTTCTCCTCCTCCTCCTCTGCACTTCTACTTTACTAGTACTACTACTACTGCTATTTCTACTACTACTACTGCCACTTCTCTTCCTCCTCCTGCTCCTCCTCCTCCTCCTCCTCCTCCTCCTACTACTACTACTACTACTACTACTACTACTACTACTACTACTACTACTNACTACTACTACTACTACTACTACTGTTGCTGCTGCTGCTGCTGCTGCTGCTACTTCTACTTCTACTACTACTGCTATTGCTACTACTACTACCACTCCTCCTTCTCCTCCTCCTCCTCTGCACTTCTACTTTATTACTACTATTGCTACTGCTATTGCTGCTACTACTACTGCCACTTCTCTTCCTCCTCCTCCTCCTATTACTACTACTACTACTACTACTACTACTACCTGAAGAGAGAGCACTACCATTACAATCACTTACCACAGAATCATGAGACCTAGCAAAGTCGGGGTCATTAGTATCGGGGCAGTCATCTCTATTATTGATGCAATCGTCTGTTTATTTAAGCCATTCAGCATGAAAATAAGAAAAGTAAATTGAACGTTTGAAGTTCGTGAACTATTTTATGTGGAAATATGATTGCTTATGTTTATAGGAAATCTTTATCTCTTTAAAATTTTTAGAATGTCAACTTTGATTTGTTTGTGGCCTACGCAAAAACTAACAAATGCTTTCAAGCTTCTTTAATCAATACTACCAGTATATCAGTATATTGTTGTT
>BLXT01004148.1:1594121-1604232 GCA_019648995.1 Plakobranchus ocellatus | reverse complement strand
TTATTATTATTATTATTATTATTAGTATTGTTGTTGTTGTTGTTTTTGTTGATATTATTATTGATATTATATATATATACTCTAATCATCTTTTTTTACTATCATATTTATTGCTGTACTGATGTGTAGGACATGAATGAGATTAGTAGCTTTGTAGATGGCTCCATTCATGGCTGTGACAAAACATCCAGATACAACTCTCCTCCCTATTTGCCAGGTGTGTACTTGACACTGAAACTGAAGCTTGTCAACTCAAAACATTGCCAATGCTGTAACTTTGTATGTATTTAAAAAAAAAAAGGAAAAAAAGAATGTATTTATATGTTCATATGTTGTATAAACACACATATGCCTATAGACTAGTCTTCATTTATTATGTCTTATGGCATGTAGCAATTTCAGTTCCTGAAAAAATCTATTAAGTTTATTTTTCACTCATTTCAATGCTCTGTATAAAAAATCAAAAAGTAGTATCTTTGATTAGAGTTCCTACACTTTTCTTTATCACTTACTACTCAATATTATTGGAAAGCTCTTGAAATGCTGTTATGTCGGTGATCAATTTTTGTATTTTTTTTGTAGCACATAGTTATCTTGTAGGAATTGTCTCAAATCAGAAATTCATGGTCATGAAGAAAACCTCATTAGTCATCTAATTCCTGTTGGTTTTTTTTTTTTTTTTTTTTTTTTTTTTTTTTTTTTTTTTTTTTTTTTTTTTTTTTATGCTCCTTATCTGTTCTCTGAGCTGATTTGTTCTTCCTTTTTCAAAATTGTTTTGTTTTGCGAAAATTTGGTTCTACATAAGCACAATGATAATATCATATAGAACAATATACATAGAAATAATCTTAATTTCTCTTTGTGCTGATCCAGTTATACTCAAATATTTTGTTACTTATCAAGTTTTCATAATTTCTCTAAGCCTTTTGGGGTAATAAACTGAAAAGTCTATTTTTGTTTTGATAAGTTCAATGAAGAAAAGTTTTTTAAATGGTGGTAAAAAGTTGCCATGATATAAACAGGTATACAAGTTTGCCAGCTGTGGCTAGTATGCAGGCCAATCAAAACTTCGTTTTAGTCACTGCCAGCCAGAGGAGATTGGGAGCAAGGCCGTCATTGTGAAAAATGGGCTTTGAGATTAAAAATTGAGAAACATAAGAGCTTATTTTAACATGAAAAAAAAGGAGACTTGCCATCTTTCTGTTCTGCTTAGGAAAAAAAAACTTTGGTGAACGACCTTAAATTCCGTTTCTTGGGTGGCTATTGCTAAAATCCTGTTGATATAATTGTAGGAACGGGGGAAAGGTATTTCCTCTTTTCTTTTCTTTTTTGGGTCAATCCTATATCAGCAACATTTCTATGCTGTTTACTAATCTAAAGTGTATTGAACATTATCTTCAATATATTCATTATTGATATGACCTAATCATCTGTCGATGTAATGACAACTTTATTCAACCGGCTGTGCAAAAAAACCAAGAACCTATTATGTCATGACATATCATATGCTTACTGTTATGAACCTGATTTAAGCTGTTAATGTGTTAATGTTTATGGTCAGCCCATAAAGATATATATATAGTGAGAGCTCACTTGCAAACAATGAAGTACCAGTACATTTAACTTGAAAGGAGTGACCCCATCTCAGACTTGCTTGCATCAGGCTGATGGTAGGGATGCTGAAGCCACTGATTTGCATCTAAGGATACCTTTCTCATTTCATTCGAGTCCTATTACCAGAGCCCTGGCCTGACAGAGAGCCTTAAAGCCTGAGATCATCATGTGGACTGGCTGTACACACAAATTCAAATTTTACCCATAAAGTAGGCCTATATGGGGCTATAGGGATAGCTTACAATGGATTAATCCAGTAGATCTAATATAATTGTATGAACATACAACCTAGAATTCAACGATCTTGACATTAAAACTGGTGGTTTTTTTTAAACCAAGATTATTAATATCATGGCCTTTTGCATATGACCGTATATATATATATATATATATATATATATATATATATATATATATATATACACAGTGGAACTCGTTTAAACCAGAATTCTAGGGAGTATGATTTCTATTTTGGTTTAAATATATTTTGGTTTAAGCATAGCGTATAAAATAAGTAAGATTAATAAAGGAGAGTAATCAGCTCCCGAATTATTAAGATTTACAAACCAATCCCACCCATTGCCACATCACAATGTGAATGCACATACCTATCCATGAATCTTTCTCCCTTTTTTATCCATCTCTCTATCTCCTACTCTTTCCCTTTCAGTTAAGAGGTTCTTATGCCTGTTATCATTCTAGAATAATAGAGCTTTCACAATTTCATCTTTGCCAACATAAGTTTTCCGGTCCTGAAGTCTCTACTTTTACAATTTAATCATTGCCTAAGTTTTCTGGCACTGAAGTCCTCAAGAAGAGAGATGGCTATATTACTGACTGTGATGCAACGGTGTTTGCTTAGTTTTGTGCTGATGGGACCTAGACATGTAGGGAGGTGTCTGGCATGGTGCTGCTGTGTAACTGAGTTGTAGAAGAGAAGGGATGGGCAGGTGTTTGCAATAGACCTAGCCAGACATCGGGCCTGACCTGCTGTAGTGTGAGGGTTACTGGTAAAAGTATTGGGTTTGCACAGAGTAATGCAAGAACGAAAGGGAAGGGAAAAATATGTCAAAAAAAAATTTTTTTTTTCATGTGTTGGTCAGACAGTGACTAGGTTTTTCCAGTAGTTTTTGTTTCACTTTAGCAATAGTAAGGCAACCAAAACTTTCGGTGTACCACATGTTAAATAAGAAAGAATTAAGAAGAAAAATAGAAAGCTCTTCAATTTCTTTTTGGTTTAGCTGTTTCTTAGGTTCAGCTATTTTTATGTTTAAGTGTGGTCTTCTGTATATATAATTTTTATCTACTTATTTGAATAAAATGGGATGAGAATGCTCGACTTATACAGGGAGCTTGTAAATAAATAAAAAAAGTTTCTCACCTAGGCATTCATTCCTCCCTTAGAGCACCACAAAATTGTTTCCATCCTGCTTAGATGTCGTCAGGGTGCAGACTCTGCAGACTACATATATTCTTATAGTAGCAGTAGGCCCAGTTTGAGGCCAATACAATATTTCATCACTTGTTGACAGCCACTTCAACTTTCCTTGCATGCATCTATGAATAAAATTATTCATCAAGTTCATAAGGTGAAATGACTTTTGACTGCCATAAACTTGTCAAGAATAAGCAACTGAGCTATAAAGCATATTGTATTCATATGCAAACTGTAACTGCATTTTATGTATAATTTTATAAAGGAAAAAAAATTAACTTGCAAATAAAAAAAAAAAAAAAAATGTTTGTTTGGACTTCTATATTTATAAGCAGACCCAATAATAGATTTACAATAAATTTTTTTATGCAGATGTAGTTGGTGGCAGCCTTTATTCGCACACAATTTGCCCCACGGCTCGACACAAGAATTTTCTTAACTATGATGTTCATAATTTGTATGGCTTGGCAGAGACTGCTGCTTCTTTTAGGTACGGCACAGCCTGTTTTTGAAATAAGCTTTTGTAGTTTGGGGAGTTAACTTCTTTTACTGATTCAATTTTTTGGGTTAAGATTTGTGGTTTTTTTGTTTTGTTGCTCATCAAAAGAAAGTGTATTATTCTTCAACTTGTTGGACAGTTTTGCTTTATATAATTGTTGAGTAATTGCTAAAAAATGGTTCATTTTGTGTAGGCATATTATATTTGGTGGCGTCAGATCTTTGAGCATGTTTCAATGTTGCAGTAGTTTGCAAGAGATTAGATTTACTTGAATCATGTTATCAAAATTTATTCTTCGCTTTACAATTGATTAAGCTGTTTAGGACAAGTATCTGCTGATGTTTTAGAACATTTGATAGAGAAAGTTTTCAATGCTCAGCTGGACTAAGAGAACTTTAAAATCATTTAAGATAAAAAAAAAGTAATACAAATATATATTAATTAATTAATTAATTAATTTAAAAAAAAACCCTGCTAAAATTAGCTTTACATTTTTAGTAAGTAAATGCAAGTTCTGTCATTCCTCGCTATTTTTTTTTTCTCTAACGTTTTACACTTTTAAATATGTGAAAGGTTTTTTGAGTTTGAAAAGGATGCAATTATCAAAACTATCAAGATTAATTATCTTAGCATGTTTGTTATTATTTGCTCGAAAAAAACAAAAAACAACCCAAAATAGTTTTTTTTTGTTTCTGAGAGAGGCTTTGGTTATAACAATAGTGTTTTCTGCTCAAATTTTATTATGTTAAACAGTTTACAAAGAATTACAAACATATTTTCTGAACAGATTGCTGAAGGAAGTGCGTGGAAAGAGGCCATTCATTATATCCAGGTCAACTTTTCCTGGCCAAGGTCATTACGGTGGTCATTGGAGTGGAGATAACTTTGCAACATTTTATGACATGTACAAATCAATCTCAGGTATGCAGAGTAATTTTTTTTTAAAGTACTGTGTGCTTTTGTGATTGAGAAGTTGAGAAGGTGGAGAATCATTTTAATTTTAACACTGCATTAAATATTTATACGAATTATTTCGATTACATGTTCATTAGATTATTTTACTTGAAAAGGATTTGATGCAAACAAATTTTACTCGGCAATGTAAAAAGGTCCTAATTTGTTGTAATTGGACTTCTTTTTTCTGGGACCTGTCATAAACATTCCCTTCCTTCTCCATTCCTATGCTGTATGTACATACTTTTTTCCCATTTGGCACTTGCTATTTTGTTGTCTTTCTTATTTTTGTTGCTGTGTTAGCGATGCTTCATGCTAACATGTACGGAATCCCTGTTAGTGGCTCAGACATCTGTGGCTTTCACCAGAACAGGAGTCAAGAACTGTGTACTCGCTGGCATCAGCTTGGGGCTTTCTATGGTTTTTCTCGCAACCATAACTCAGATGATTGCTTGGTAAACTTGGCTTTTTGTTTTTTAAAGATTTAGCTCTTGGCATTATTCAGATGGTTTTGTCTTTAGAACTTTAACTTGTTTTGCAATGAATGTATTCCCTTTCATTTCTATAATTAACCTCACTTTTTCCTTACCTTTTTCTCAAGTCCTTAACATTGCATCTTCCCCTTTTCCAAGCCTTCTCATTCTCCTTCTCCTTCCATTTCTTTCTTGGGCCAATTTAAAACACAGGGATAAACATCCGTGCCTTAAATTTGAATGTGAATGGTCAATCCAGACGCACACATTGCAGATTCAAAATTCAGTTTGAAATGTATTGTTCCTTTGTCTTGCCTTGCAATAGGGCCAAACAAGTTCCCAGTTGTGAATGTTATTTCCAAATATCACGACCATGTTTTAAACACATTTCTTTTTGTAGTAGGTTTTTGAAGATGACAAAGCAAAGATAAATCTTATTAAAAGAAGTCTTTGTTAAATAGTCATTCTTTGCTGACTGGTTATTTAAAAATTTTGATCAAATGTTTTGAAAAGTAAATGAAGATGACTAGCATGGTCAGACCTGCCAACTTTCCGTTTTCGCCGGGGAAAATTCTGTTGAATGCCTATAAATTCCGCTTTCCCGGCTGCCCCGCTAAAATCTCGCTCAGTTGTGTTGATGGACAATGGAAGGGAAAAAATTTTCTCGTTTTATCCGTTGGATCCATGCGATATCAACCGACATGTACTCTTTACCTACTTAAATAGCATTTGTAAATTACTAACGATATAACCCAAGCATCCAATTTGCGGTCCATAACGTTTATTCAACATTCTGTGTAAAGGGACAGAGTAACTTCTGCATTATTGATATATCATGGTCCTACATGCAGACATGCCAACATTATGCTTTAGGCGTAATTCATCCGGCCAATGGTGAAAATTTTACATTTTGGTTGTTTAACTAAGAGCTTGTGCTTTTGTTTCATTTTGTGCGATTTTCTTTCCATTCACGTAATACAAAATGCGGTATCATGGAAAGTTGATCCTCTTTTTTTTTTAATCTGCCCTCAAAGTAGACCGCGGTGTAGTTTCTTTGATCAAATACCAGACTTGCAAAGTGTTGCTGGAATAAATAAAGCATGTAGATCTATCCCTAAATGTTTTACTTTTTTTAGGGGGGGGAAGTTCTGTAACTCAATACATTTTCGGCGCTGGTGGTAACAGTGTTGACAGCTAACAAAAAATCCTTCCCCCCCCCACCTCTCAACACACACACAAAAAATATAAATTAATCAAAT
This sequence comes from Plakobranchus ocellatus, assembly GCA_019648995.1. Classification (NCBI taxonomy): domain Eukaryota; kingdom Metazoa; phylum Mollusca; class Gastropoda; family Plakobranchidae; genus Plakobranchus; species Plakobranchus ocellatus. The sequence continues at coordinate 1,597,998 of BLXT01004148.1, read as the reverse complement.
AAGAACTCAGAAGTATGAAACATTTGCAATTGCACTTATAGTCAAACAAGTAAGCTATGATAATTATCATATTAAAGTCAACATCGTGCAGGATGCAGTAGGTTTAGAGTGGTTACTAGCTTACCATGTCGGCAATAGATCAAAGAAATCAAAGGTTGGTTTTTGGGAGTTTCAGCCCGACCTTCAACAGAACAGGAGTCAAGAACTGTGTACTCCCTGGCATCAGCTTGGGGCTCTCTATGGTCAGCCTCACATCAAAGTAATTTGAGATGCCGGCAATGTCTAGTTTTAACACTCTATGAATGGCGATGTGTGTATAAACTGCCTGACATTCACAAAAAACTAACTTAATACCACAATTTTCTTAATACATTTATCTTATAAATAATAGCCAAGATGTTTTGTTCTAGATCTACTTTGAAAAATCCTATTTACATCTGCACACCGATCTAGATCTAATGCACTGAAGCCTAGCCACCTTACCATCCAATTTAAACTGTCACTCTCTCTCTCTGTCTCTCTTTCTCTCTGTCTCTGTCTCAGTCTTTTCGTAAATTTCTGAGTTTTAAAAATGTTATTCTCCTCTTCTTTAGTTGTAAGCATCGATGTGGATTTTTTTTTCTTAGGCAATGTTCTGATGTTTTCTTTGTCCAGTCTCTCTCTCTCTCTCTCTCTCTCTCTCTCTCTCTCTCTCTTTCTCTCTCTCTCTTTCTCTCTCTCTCTCTCTCTCTCTCTCTCTCAATGTATCCTTTTATCACTCTGTGAGTGTCTCTCAGTAATTCTCACTCTTTCTCTTCTTATCTCTCTCTCTCTCTCTCTCTCTCTCTCTCTCTCTCTCTCTCTCTCTCTGTTTCTCTTTTATTACTCTGTGAGTGTCCCTCAGTAATTCTCACTCTTTCTCCATTTTTTTTTCTTTCTCTTTCTTACTCTAGGCAATATCAAGATCCAGGACTATTTCTAATTCCGCTAAACACTTAATTTTGTTTCGTGATGTACAATCAAAATTTGATAATGGTTCCAGAGATCTAATTTAGACTTTAGTCTAGGCCTTAGCCAACACAGACTTGAATACATTGTAGGCCGACTCGACTTGCGTAGATCTCTGTAATAAAACTAATTTCAAATAGAGCAAAGAAAAATTCGATGATTTCTTTTATTTAATACACAATAGGTCACAATTTTTTTAAGCATTACTGAGATTCTGTAGGGCCTTTCTCACACTGTAACCTTTTATTCTGTGAGCTAGATTTTGAATTTTATACACTGTAGTTCACTTTAAGAAAATTAACATCCAGACCCTAAACCTGCAGGTCTTTAAGGCTTGATGAATGATGATATTATTGGACTAATGGCAGTGAGTAGAGAGATACTTTCTTGCATCTTTAGAGTCGAAAATTCATTAATTATCTTCTGATATTATACTTGTGGAATGTTATGGAATGTCCATGGTCGAGTATATTATTAAGGTGTTATACAATTTATCTATGCGCATTTTATTGTTCTGGCATATATTCCTGTGAGATTTTCTAAATTCCTGTGAGTAGAGGTGAATATTCTTGTGAGTAGAGGTGAATATTCTTGTGAGAACAATTTGGGGTTGGCAGGTCTGTATGGTGCTTAAAATTTTTGAACATTTATTTCTGTAGTCATGAGACTTGAGCATATAACATTGTAAGGAAATGTTTTCGTAGAAGTAAATGCATGATTGAATGACTTTGTTTTTACAAGCTCATTCCTAAAAGGGGCACCATAGTCCAAGGCTCAGTTCAGGGTTATGTGTTGCTTTTTTTTGGAACCCTCATTTAAAAGTGATGTAATCCACAAAAAATGATATGAAAAATAATTCAATAAAAGGCACAGGTCTTTGAAAATTAACAAACAAATCTATCTTTTTTGGTTGACAAGATCCTTAGCTTCTTAATCATATGTTCTGGTTATCATTCTAGATCAATGCTTTTGAAAGAAAAAAAAGCAATGATAATCAAATGAATAGAACCCAAGAAGTGTTTAAAAGATGTCATGGAAATCAGTTTAAATCAATGAGTCACATATTTTAAAATAAAACCATTGGAATATTACAAAAGACTTTGTCTAGAACTGTTCAGTTTTTTAAGTGGAGAGATTCTGATTTTGTTACCCCTTAATGGCATTTTAGCTGTCTTTTTTTAAAAGGGTTGTTAAAGAAAAGAATGCAGTTAGAATGCATAAATAAAAAACAAACTCACAGTCAATTGCAACATCCAACTAATTAGGGCTGGTCTCAGTTTTTTTCCTTTTCATTTATATGACATTTACGAAAATAAGACAAAGGATAACTGTTTGGCCAATATCTTTTCTCACTTTGTAAAGACCTTCTCATAATGTTTTCAGCCTCAAGATCCAGGCCAGTTCGATGCCAAGTCCATAGCATCTACCCGTAAAATTCTGTTGGTGCGATACTCTCTGTTGCCGTACCTATACACATTAATGTGGAGAAGTCATGTGTTTGGAGAAACAGTGACCAGGCCTTTGTTCTTTGAGTGGGTTGATAACAATTAGATGCAAGTTATATTTGAAGATAATGATATGAAAAGGATATTTCTTTCGGCCATGTTTTTTTTTTTTTTATGTATTTAAAATTCTGGTTCCAATATTCTGACTTGAGAGCTATGAATTGAAGCACTAGGATCCTATGGCTTTTTATACAATTATCTCACTTGCTATATAAATGTGAATTAAGCCAAACTTTGAAAAAGTCATCAGAATTCAGAGAAAGTGTTCAAAGAATTTGTGTGTATGTGTTGTAAATGCTTTTGTTTTATTTATTTATTTATTTTTTTTTTTTTTCCTGCGTTTCTTGCTAACTTCTCAAATTTAAAATTTAGATTTCCAGATGATCAGATGACATATCACCTTGACACACAATTTCTGTGGGGATCTGGCCTTATGATTTCTCCAGTTCTGACCAAGGTTTGTATTTAACTCTGGTGTTCTTCTCTGTTGTGTAAAACTAACAGCTGATTAAATTTTATAGTTGCCATTAATTCATTCCCAGTTTACCCAGGATTTTTCCAGTTTTCGCCCTGATCTGAGGCATCCCAGCTTCAAGCTTTAATTTCTAGCTTTTAGCATTCTGGATATGCAGATGCCTGTGCCTTACAACCTGTTTACAGCAGGTTGTTTTGGTCTTCAGCTACTGATTCACATAATAATATAATCTTTTTGCATCTATACATGTTAGTGAGCCTTTGAGAATATAAAACGAGTAAGTCATGAAAATGGCATCACTCTGCATCTGAACGGATCATATGGTGATCATCTGATAATTGAAATCAAAAGAGATGTTTGAATGATCATCCAGTATTTAGCCTAAAATCTCAATATTTAGTATTGCTGATCCAACATTTCTCATTATGTGAAGTTTGCAGCCACCTTGGTTATGGTGATAAGCCTGAAAGCTGCATAGTGATTAACCCTTTGAACCCTACACCCCTGGGCCTTATTTTCCTCTGCACCTGGGCTCCTGGGCTAAAATCAGCTGTTTTGACAAGCCTGAGTGTATGTGTGGGTTTGTGTCTCTATTTAGTCGTAGACCATGTCTAAATGCCTTTGTACAAAATTCTGAGATCAGCCAGATGCTAAATCATTAGAATCTAAATCTAGATCTACAGCAGCATTGTCGTCATCCCTAAATGTGTTTACATTTTGCATGCCACGCCTATTTGTAGATCTAGATCTAGACCCCTCTCCACTGTCACTAATTGTGAGTCTAGATCTAGAATCTTCGCCATCACTGTCATCTCTAGTCTCACTTTCTAGTTTACTGTCAGGATAATCTGCTCTAAAATCCTGTTTTCGTCTGATTCAGAATTCAAAACCACAGTGAAAACTTCATCAG
>BLXT01004148.1:1533011-1549239 GCA_019648995.1 Plakobranchus ocellatus | reverse complement strand
CTCTCTCTCTCTCTCTCTCTCTCTCTCTCTCTCTCTCTATCTATCTAACTTAAAGTTTCACGATCGCAATCTGTCTCCTTAATATCTGTCTCAGTATCTATCTTTCCCCTCTCTTTCTCTCTCTATCTATCTAACTTAAAGTTTCACGATCGCAATCTGTCTCCTTAATATCTGTCTCAGGCTCTATCTTTCTCCTCTCTCTCTCTTTCTCTCTCTCTCTCTCTCTCTCTCTCTTTATTCTCTTTCACTTTACCCTATCCATTTATCTATGTACAAAGAATTACGCGTCTTGTTAAAATGTTAAAAACTATGCTTGCAATAGTTAGACGTCAAAACAAATGAACTTCAGGTTTTTGAAAAAGTGGGACATATTATCTCGTCTCGTAAAAAATATAAATTTGATTGTTAACCTCAAAATATTATTGGAACTGAAGAAAAGGCGATATGTAGTAAAATAACGGCTTAATGCACTTTTAATTTTCTAATGACTGCTTACTTTCTGTTTATTTTCATTCTAATTATTGCTTACCTGCAACATTCAGGAGAGATTAAGCTGTGTCTGAGTTTAATGTTTTGGTCTTAATATCACCCTACATTTATAGGTTTGCTTTAAAAAGAACGTGTCCCATGGTGACAGCACAGGATCATGTTTAAGCATGCCAAGAACTGTATCAAAAATATGGTGCACTACTATTGACTATTGTAAAAAAGGCAGTATTTTTTTAAAACACTTTTCTGCGTTTCCAAATAAATTTGTAATTTCTGCTAGAATTAAAAAAAAAATCACACTTTCATTTATGCGACTTCAGAGGCTTTCTTATGTCCGTTTATTCATACTTTCCTGCACCTAAACCCTTGCTGACATACTGTCTGGTCTTTTTTTTTCTTTCGCTCCTATGACTTGTACGTGGGAAGAAAACAAACTGTCGACTTGATTGGAGATTTAAATGCACGTAATTCGGGCACGTTAGATTTGCAGGATTGATAGTAACCATAATGATTGACCCAGGATGAGCACTCATGGCTACCACACATCAAGTGGTCGGTTCGATTCCTTGTCATGACCGATGAATTGTGCCTGCTCCTCACATATGCCAGTTAGGTGTAAAGTTTTCTCAACGACTGACGAAAGTAAAAGGCGGCGAAGGAAGCCAGAGTGAAACTGCCCCGCAATATTGTAAAATAATGCGAAGAACACAAATTAGGACCGAACAATTCGTTTTCATCACGCTTCTATCGTCACTCTCGTCATTGATTTCGCATGTCTGGAGTAGGTACCAAGTTCCTAATTAATGTTTCCATAGGCGCGCGAACGCAAAAAGAGGACGACAGGTTGAAACGACATAAATAAGCCATTCTGTCTATGTAAGTGTAAATATCACTCCATTCTTTTGAATTCACCTTTGATACACATATATTTTGGTTAATAACTATAAACCTCCCGTTATAAAATTTTACGTAAACAAATATTTATATCAAGTTTAAAATTTAAGAACGTTCCAAATAACTAAAATAATTTTAAAGCTATTTTTATCTTTCAATTGTAAACTAGCAGGCAACACATTCTTCTCAAAGATAGAATTAAAATGTATCAGCTATGACTCATAGGCTATTTAATTACCTTTAAGCCCCGACAGTAGAATGTTCTTTGTCTTTGATTTCAGATTTGTTTAAAGTTCAAATTAAAAATAAAAGCTCGTAAATAATTATGTATTGTGCAGGAAAATACACTAAAAAATTGTTACAATTTTTATATGAGGTCATGCGTCCAAGTTTTTTTTTCCTTGTTTTTTTTCAAGTGTTGCAGGGTTTTCTTTTCCTTTTGTTTGTTTAATGACTCCAACTCTTTAGTTGAGGGAAGAAGGTGCGAGGCAGGGTATTCTCTCCGTCTCTTTATGTGAAGAGGGAATATTATTCACTTTTTTAATAAGTTTAAACGTTTATAGCGGGTAAATGAAGAGCATCGGCATCTCCACACCTTTGGTATTGTATTACTGGACCATTGAATTTCACGTATGACTTAACCTCACATCTAGATCTAGATCCTTGTTATTTCTGAAAGACCATTTTTTACCACTGTTCTCATTAATTAAATTAAATCTATTGAATTACATTATTTGAAATACATAAAGAAATTATATTTATATTTTGTTCTTCTATTTTTGAGTTGAATAAAGTCTTTGAAAATGACTGTTTCTTGAGCAATGTTAATTTTTTACAATCAGATAAAGGTCGCAATAAAAACCAAACTAAAAAAAAATTATTTTTTTTAAATTCAAAATGCAGTTGCAAATTTTCAAATCTACGCAGAGAGGGGAATTACGTCTTAATTTTTTAAAAAATGGATATTAATAAAACTAACATTTCTGCATGTGTTTCCATACGTGCACTTAAACTGAAATGTTTCTTCCACGGAGGCCTTATTGGTGTCGAATGATGGATGCACCATCTCGCTGGTGGCAATTCTTGTTGCCGCCTTTGATTAACGTACATCACAAATGCAGTATGATTCGACGACCCGTGGCACTCTGCGACCTTACCTTGAGTTTTTTTCTTGCTGGTCTTTGCCTTGAGATTTTAATCCACATCGTTATCTTGACCCACGTTTTTACTTTGAGATTTTAATCGACGAAATTACCTTTAGATCTTAACCCACGACTTTGCTTTGAGTTTTTAATCTGCATCTCAATAGAGGAGAGAAAGAAGAAATAGGAAAGGAAAAAGAGGGAGAGCGAGCCATGAGAGAGTGAGAGAGAAAGAGAGAGAGAGAGAGAGAGAGAGAGAGAGAGAGAGAGAGAGAGAGAGAGCAAAAATTAAAAAAAGAGAGCAAGAGATTGAAAAACAGAATGATACATAGACGGACCGACCGACAGACAGACAAACGAAGAGTCTGAAAAGGAAAAGTAAGAATTAAAGAATTAAACCGATGACTCATTGTCATGGTAAGAGGATATATACGTGAGACGACGTGGAGTTAGACGTGTGGACGAATAAAATAAGAGCAATATGCTCAGTAAAAACAGACGACTGCTGCAATCTCCTTTTGGGCCAAGCCCCATTTATTTTTCAGATACGATATATATAATATAATTAATCACAGCTCAGTCCACTCCCTTTTAGATACGATTAAACTTCCAATCCGTTCAAGGACGGTACTTAGGGACTAAAACAATTTCAATCCACTTAAGGACTCCTTTAAAACGTAGTTTGGATTTCAGCCCGTTCCAGCACTGCCCCTGTAAAATTCAATAACGGGAGGAATTCTTAATACAAAATTTATATTCATTAAATTCTCATTTCTGTATTTCAAACTCGTAATTCAACATAATTTCTATTACTTAACGATAATACATATCGTTAATCCTAAACACTTAGATTTACAATTCATTAATATTTCAAGCATTTGAAATACTCAGATATATATGTGTATATAACTCATATAATGTTTCAACATTTAACGTTTTTAATATATAATGATTGTGACAAAAAGGCAATATTGACAAATATCTGCTAACCAAAATACACTATCGTTTGATTAAATTTATGGTTAGATCATAGCCCACAGGGATGCTGCATAGACAATGCGTTCAAACATAGACACTAGTTTACATACCCGATTACCAGCTGCCTATGCTCCAATAAATTGGAGACCTCTCTCTAAAGGCGTTTACACTGCAACTGAACCTAAAACGCTACCTAAGCGTCTAGCAATCACTAACTGAGTGCTACTCATCAGTGAGCTTTGAGCCTTACTGCACTTAGCTCGTGTTCCTCCCTGCGCTACCCTAACCTATCTAACTAATTTAAAATAAAAGTTAGGAATAAACAACTCAGGGAATCTTCACGGCAAATGTCTTTTATTTCGTTTTTGTTCTTCATTTTAACCCTTTAATCCAAGTATGAAATGATTTAATCCAAATGATACACGAACTAAATGGTTGAGGAGACCATGGATCATGACACTCACAAACAAGCTTTTTATAATTTGACACAGTGTGTGAGGAAAAGGAGAAGGGAATAGAAAATAAACGCAAAGAAAGATAGGAATCGTCAGAAATCAAAAAGGAGAGAAAGATAGAGGAAGAGACAAAAGGAGAAAGAGACAGAGAGGTAGACAGAGACAGGGTTTGTGTGTTACAGAACACGTTTCTTTCTACATCTATGAGACCAAATGCCTAAAATGCGATGAATTAATCCATTCACTGTTTTTAATAAACAACACATTTAGAGCAGCGTCGAAACATATTTTACTTCTTTGTTAAAGGATGTGGTCTTGACATGGACACCAAGAAAACCTAACAGAAAATGGTCATATCAATCATTGAAATCGATTGTCTTAAGCATTTATAGAGTAGGTTTTATAGAAACCTTTAAATCATTTGTAAACAGCAAGCTTAAGCCCGCGGCTTAGTTTTGACCGTCATAAAGAATGTCTGAAACAATATTTTCTCATATCATAGCACTTCTTTTATAAGAGAATGTGCACTAAACTCATCGGAAAATTATATTAATATTACATTGGGAAGACGCTTTGCATCTAATGCGAAGCTATCTTGACAGAAGCAAATAAAGAAGAAAGCAACAAGTGTGAATGCCACGCATCAAAAGGACTGCCTTACATCACGAACTGAGTTCTTTTCAATTGAGTTCTTTTCCATTTTTTTGTTTTAAGTAAAAGTAAGCGCTCTGTGCAATATCTATGAGACCATAATAATGTCTAGAGGACGATCAAATAAAGTCATCCATTTATGCTTCTTGATGGGCGAGCATTCACCCTTATTTGCCTCCGCACACTGTTTGTTCTTTATTATAGGAGCGAGTCATTTAGAAAGGCGCGACCGGGGAAAAGGTTCTTTTGGAACAACTAACAAAAGGCACTCAGGTCCCTTGAGCTTCATCGCTCAAGTCCTCGAACAGAATGTTGAGAACCTAAATTTTGTTTTAATTTTCGATAGGTAAGAGTCGTTATGATTTTGAAATTACTTTTATGGACAGCAAGAGTTTAAATCCACGTATTAGCTTTCACCGCAACACAGCTATTTTTCATACTACTTTTTCACTTTTTCTTAACCTTTTTAACTAACATTACGCATTGGACACGAAGTATGAGGAATATGTTTTTTTACCTACGCTTTTGTAGGAAAGAAGAAAAGAAAAAGCGAGATGTTTAAGAAGTACGCATTAAAGAGGCTGAAACTACATCAAGATTGGTACTTTCTTTTTATAATATACAGGTTTCTACCAAGTGCTTTGAGACAAAATGCCTACAATCGATTCAAAAAAGTTGTCCATTGACTGCCTGTCATGCTCACTGCATTAATATGTGGAACCAAACGAGGGAGAAAACAGAAAATAATAAGGAAAAAAAACTAATTTGAAGACGGTGAACACATCCCTTGGAATCGATCGCCTCCAGTTTCTAAACGAACAGGAAAAGCTAATTGTTTATCGTGTAAGATTAATATATGTCTTTATTGACATTTATACAAATACACAGTTGAAACAAACGAGTTAGTTTTGATGGTAACACTACGGGTGTCTTAATTTTTGTCACATTTTACTACTTGTTAAAATAAAGAATATGCATAGGGCAGGTCGACAATAAATAACATTAGAAAGTGCTTTTCATCCGATTCAAAGCTTTCTTGACTTGAGAGAATAATTATAAAGAAGAGAGCTATAAGTATACGTAATTCGTTTAAAGAGACTGCCCGTTATCGCTCTGAGGATTCCATTTTTTCCCCTGATATGAGTGCACGTTTTCTATAAACAAAAGGCTTAAAATCCAACTGAAGAAACCTATGCATTTACTTTTTCATGTGATGTATAATAACTAGTTTCCAAAGTAATTATGCACATTTCTGTGTTCAGGAATGGATATATACCGTTTGTAAACTCCAGTGTGCATGAGCGGATTCATACTGTTTGTGTGTACGTAACTAGTGTGTGGTAACGGCGGAGCGGAAGTGCAGTAACAGTCAGCATCTTTTAAAACTATATTAGTTGAGATAAACTGATAGTTGATATTAAATATGGCAGTGTACAATGAAATATTGAAGATAAGTGTGACATAATGATTGATAGATGTTTTAAGAAGTTCGGTGTGATCGGCTTGCACTCAGTATGCAGATAAAACACTGGGCGTGTAAGGTACAGAATTAAAAAAAAAAATAAATGTCATTTCGGCTAACTTTAAGGAAAATTGTGACATTTCATTATGCAAGCTGCAGATAATTAGATTGAAAATTTTACCTCTAGAAATACCTTGATCTTCGAAATAGTCACAACAGTTTAAGAATTTATATTTGTTAATTGGTAATCTTATCATCAGATTGCAGTTCAATGAGCAATTATTAACTCCTCACCTTCACCCCCCACCCCTCCTCCAACCCACCCCCCACCCCCCACCACTCCAAAAAAGAAGAAAAGAAACAATTTTTTCATGAGTTGAGTTTCGAAGCTTAAAACGAACGGCATATTATGACTCGCGAAAAATATTTCGTCACATTTTAAGTTTTTGTATTTCGACGCATACAAGTAATTGTTCCTAAACCGTTTGAACGTAAAGAGAAACAAATGAAAGTCGCGAAGAGCATTTCTTGTGTGTAAGAAAATTAATGTATCAACTTAATTCTCATCGTCTTAACAGAGCATCACGACTGGCGTCCCACCTGACAAGAGTCCAAAAGTCCGAAATCACTAAGTAGTGATCTAACTATATCAATCAACTATCTTGTTTTTCGATCAATGTTTTATAAGGATTCTCTCACGAACTTTCTATCCTTTCTCTTCTTTTAGACCATCAAATTTTCTTTTGAGATTGCACTTATCTCCTTTGTCAATTTTCACCTGCTGCATATTTTTAAAATTCAAATGAAACCTGCGTCCTTCATGTTGCAGAGACTTTAGAACTTCATTAAAATCTATAACAATGTGAGAGTCTTATCTACGTTCTGATATTAAATAAGATTTATGTCTAATTTACTTTAATTATAGCTCTAGAACTAATAATAGGCTTCTACGTGTGTAAACAATGTTCACTTCAAAGATTCTGGACAAAAAATACGAAGAAGTATAAAAATATAAAATTAAGTGTCCAAATACCAAGTAAACCATTCATTGAATAATGCGTGACAAAATTGGTGAGTGTAATTGACATAAGTCTTCGCCAAGATTCCAATTCAAGCTAAAACGCGTTGAAAAAAAGCGATGCGCCAACTAGTCCTGATACAATAGGAAAATTAGGAATGAATTCTAATTTTATCATAGTACACTCATCTTTTTTCGATATATGGCACAGTTGCAGGATAATACATCTATAATGTTGACAGCCATTTACTATACGGGCTCAAAGAGAACTTTAAAAGCCTTGTACTGTTTGTGCGTGATAAGGAAAAGACGAGGTTGGTCGCCATGTTTCAACACGGAACAGGATAAAGAAAAACCGCCTTGTTATCTTTACGCGCTGCACTAGAATTTAAACACTTACCTTTCCAAATGTGCATTTTTTTCGCTTTGTTTGTGGCACAAGGCATTCACAAGGGCGAAAACCAAATATTGTAACAGGAAAAAACTACCGAGATGGTGGTGATCGCAACCGTTGTTATCGATTGCCTTCAGCTCTCAAATGAATTAAAGGAAGATAACAACTCTTGTAGATTCGCTAATGAACGCTACATGGATATTCCTTGCTATTTTACACAGTGAACCAGTTTCAATACGCCAGTTGGTGCTTTTTATAATTCTGTATATTTTTTTTACATTTTTTGAAGTTTTCCTAAACTGAAGTTATTTGCCTTGGAAAAGTCGACAGACTACAAAACTTTTGAAAACACGTTTTCTATCTTATCCGAATCATTTTTAATAAACTAGAATAAAAAAAGAGAGCAGTAAGTGTAACAAGGACGTATTGAAGAGGTTGTTACCACAAAGCGGTGTGGTCTCTTTTCTTCTATTTCAAGGTCACTTTTCCTTCTCTGTCTATGAGATAAAATGCTTAAAATTTTCAAATGCGATTGAAGAAGTTATCCTTTTAATCTATGTAATGGACAAAACATTCAGACTAATGTTCACCTTTGATTCTGTTATCTTTTATGTCACAATGCCATTAAAAGGGCGCGAACCGAGAAATTTCAGGGAGAAAAAAAATCTAGCTAGGAGAAAGGGATTACAAACCCTGGAATCGAAAACTTTCAGATAGTCGGAAAAAGATAACATTTTTTTAATGCCAATATGGTATATATTTTTTAATAACTTTACATGAATGAAATGTAAATCTGCGAGCTAGATCTAGTCTAGACCGTAACAGAGAAATTTATTACAAATCTTACATTTTTCTGCCCATTTTAATAAGCAATAAACATCGGACACACCAAACGGCCATAAAATACTTTCTGAATAAGCTGTTCATTTCATGCAAAGCATTTTTAAAAAAAGAAGGTCACGATTATGGTAAGAGAAACACCCATAGAAAAGTCTGTCTCAACTTCAGTAAAGAATCTTCTTTTTTTGTTTGATTTTAAATACACACCTCCTCTACTACCTAAACAATCTTCTTTTTTTGTTTGATTTTAAATACACACCTCCTCTACTACCTACGAGAGGAAAGGCTGAGAATAGGATTTGAAAAAGTTAAACATTCATTTCTTTACTAATGTGCATTGCATTAAGACTATTGCCCGCATGTGGGTTCTCTTGAATGAGAACTGGCGTTCACAAAGGCGAAAACCGAAAATTTCATTGAAAAAAAACTTAAAGTTTTGAAGAAAACCATGTTTTTATGCTCTGGTTTCGATCTGATTAAAAGTAAACTTGTTATAGTGGTAGCAGTAATAGTAGTAGTAGCAACAGCAGTAGCAGCAACAGCAGCAGCAGTAGTAGTAGTAGTAGTAGTAGTAGTAGTAGTAGTAGTAGTAGTAGTAGTAGTAGTAGTAGTAGCAGTAGTGGTAGTAGTAGTTGTTGTTGTTGTTGTTGTTGCTGCTGTTGTTGTTGTTGTTCAATTAGCATCAGTAGTAGCGATGTCACTGAGAGCATCAAAACCAATGTTATTATCTGCGAAAGATTCGAGTCGGGATTAAAATACTCGTAGGTTAAATACCAATACCATGGTTAGTTTCAAAGTGAACTTCATATATAACAACATTGATATCAGTTCCAATCTCATTTTAAATACCAATGTGAGAGTCAGTATGAAAATCCTTAGCTGTCTCACTATGTGTCTTAAAACTTAATGGTGAGGTATCACTGTCAGTATTCTTACCGTCAACTTCATCAATGGAAGCGGCAAAAGCAGCATTGATATTATCGTCAAAATTAGTATTCAACGTTTTATCAGTATAGGTATTCTATGCAATAGCCGTGACAACATTTTTTACAACATCAGTATCAGTATCAGTATCAATATCTTCAGCGCTAACTTCATCAGTATAAATGTCAGTATCTGTATTAATATCATTTTAATAACAAGTAATATCATGTAATATTAATGGCTGTTGCAGTTTTTTTTATCAGTATAACTAGTCTTAGCAATAGCAGTATCAATGCTATTGTTGTCGAATTTACAGTCTTGTCATTGAAAGTATTTCCTGGCAAATGTAGAAAGCAGATTTTTTCGGAGGAATAAGAAAAGGCTTGGAAGCTAGAGAAGGAGTGGAATGCAAAAAGTTTTTAGAGGAAGGGAATTCTCACTCAAGTTTACCATGGTCTTATCTTTATCGGGTAAAATAAGAAAGAAAAGCAATTTTCTACAGTGTCAGTACCTGTGGCTTAGCACTATCAGTTTCGGTATTCTAAACGGGATTACAATATAGAAACTAGCTTTTTCAATAACCATTTTTTATTTGAGATAATGATACAAAACGGATACTATGTGTAGATAGCTGAAGCAGAAAACATTTTTGGAAAGCTTTTCTCACACAAGGCGTTGTCCGTCTTTTTTGTTTTCAAAGTATTGAATGTAAGCATCGAAAATCCAAATAAGTTTGCACACCATCTAAATTTTAGATTCTTATCATTACGGATCTAGAAAAGACAGTCTACAGAGTTTGCATCTTAGAACTAAAAATCTTGAAGGTTTGGTCTCCTTGATCTAAATCAAGAAGCATTTAAAATTTCTATAATCTTTTTGGATTCGAGATTTAATATAGATCTGAATCTAAATTCTATTCAGCCAAATAGACTGTATTAAATTTTCGAGGTTAGCTAAATATGGACTGTAAGTACTTGAAATGCGGATATAATTAAATGCCGGCAAAATCTGAAGATCTCAAAATATGTCTTTATTTTAAAGTTCTGTTTATATTTTCTGCCTTTAGAAAATTTTGTTTCTGATGATTATAGCGCCATGTTGTACATTGAGCATTGATATTCCTCTCCTGCAAAATCATGATCTGAGGTTCCTATGGGATGAGCTCGCCTTACCGAATGAATTCCTGGAGAGCACCATGACTGCCTAACATTGATGTCAGGAACTTCTGCTTTTATTTTTGCTCTATTTTCCTTTTGTTTAAAACTGTCCATTTAACAATGCCCTATTCACAATCAAAGTATAATTTACATATATATGGAAAATATGTAATTAATGTGATAATGGTGAAAGTAATTTCATGACAAGCTTAAAAGAGAGGTAAAGACGACCTTTAGATGGAATAAGAGTGTCGCCCATGGAATGAAGCCTAGTAGGACAGATATTATTTTGCGTGCTCTGGTGCTGTTCAGGCCAGCATCTTCGTATTGCAGGTAAAGTTCATTTTTGTTGCAAACTTAATTTCATGTGCCGGTATTTTCTATTTGTCATATTGACGTAGGCTGCTTGCTGAGTTTCATTTTCCATATTGGTTTTCTGTCAATTAATGTAGAAAAAAAATGAGACCAATACTGCCAAGTACAGACATAAGTATGGAAATCAAAATAAATGTCATGAAAACAGATAACAGATGTATGGTCGATACTATTGTAACACCATTTTTATTATTTAGTCTGTATAAGAAACTGATGAAGCAAATAAAGACGAAACGTTTTAGTGTACTACTGTTTTGTTGACTTTTTGTTCACTATTAGTTTAAGTTGGTGGTTGCTCTTTTTTTATTTTCATTTGTCGCAGTGAGTGCTGGACAGTGAAAAGGAAACAGGGAGAAAACTGGAGACAGTAGAGATATGGTCGATATGGAAGAATGATAAGGATATCAAGGAAGGAAAAAAAGTCCAATGAATCGGTACTGAAAGAAGCTAATCTTGAACGATGATTGATTAAATCATGAGACGGAAGCCACTGTAATTTGTAGGACATATTAAGACACGAGTTTAGAGCATTTGGTAATCATTGAAAAAGATTGGGAACAAACGCAGTGGACAGAAAATAAGAAGTCTTAAGTCAT
This sequence comes from Plakobranchus ocellatus, assembly GCA_019648995.1. Lineage (NCBI taxonomy): Eukaryota > Metazoa > Mollusca > Gastropoda > Plakobranchidae > Plakobranchus > Plakobranchus ocellatus. Next base: position 1,537,864 of record BLXT01004148.1, on the reverse strand, counting down.
GGGCAACAACTCATGGTAACAACAAATAAATGAGGTTTACTGATAACAGATTTGAGTGGAGGAACATGATAGCTAATGTCAATTCAAGACAGACTACCTAAAGAAAGTGTTTCTGTGCTATTGTTTTGCAATTCACCAAATTTAGGTTTCATATACGCATTTCTCATACTTTTTATATTAATTGTGAAGTCTCGAAAAGCAAACAACTTTTTATCCTTGGATATTTTCATTGCGAGAAATGATAATGTTTATTATTGTGATGATAATCTTTTTCAAAGCAGAGAAAACATACATAAGACTCATTGCCTCAGGCGTTTTACACAAGTGGCCTTTTACTGCTGAAACGTTGCTTTTATTAAACTGCAATTTAAAACAACCAATACGATTTCCGTCATGGGTCTTTGGTCAGTGCTTAATCAGTTCATTTGAGCGAGCAAACAAGCTTGTGTATCAAAATTAGTATCACTATGGATCTTATTTCTATAAATTGCCATGTTTTATTAATTTGATACCAGATCGAACACAGAGAATGCTGCTATTCTGGAGTATGAGTAACTTTTTTGTTTGTGGAAATGTTCACATTTTATTGGTGAGATTGTGATAGCCTTATAATAAAATTGTTACAAGTAAAGGCCTTATGCTTTGATTCAATATCATAAGTAGTTGGAAAATTTAAATGTCTTATTGATTTCTGATGAGGGGTTGTCAAAGAATTTCCCCATTGAATATTTTTCAAGCTAACTTCAGTTTTATATTTGCTTTTAGTCTGGTTAAAGTACGCTCTGCTTTTGTTTCATCATTTGTTTAAATTATAAGCCTAATGATTCCCATTTTTAAAATTCAAAATAAATGAATTTTTTTTCAGCTACATGATTTGAAATTTATCTTGATCTTAATTCTGATAAGTATGTGAACTTGTTTGTCTGACCTTTATCTTTTTTGGACCAAATTTTTAAAGATCACGCACTTTAATACATATTAATGCACTTTTTCGATTAGAAAAAAAATTTGTGAAAGAGAACATGGTGTAGTACCGTGATATGTTACACAAAAAAACAACTCATATTTCCTAAACTTGGTGCCAACATCCAGTAAGATTTTCAAATAAAAAAAAGACCCTGAAAGAGACGAGAAATGCACGGGCTTAATAGAAAAGAATGCTCCGAGGTATCTGAAATGTGTATGGCAAGCTGAAGAATTCAGTTGACAACATTTCTTATCTTGTATAACTAAGCAACATTTTCTCCCTTCCACCTATGATTTTTGTCTTTGACAAATACACCAGCACTTTACTGACAAAAGGAGAGTTTTCCCATCAAATGAGAAACACAACTTGATATTTGAATGAGCTTTCTTTCTTTCCTTACAATGCATTTCTTGCAATACTTTCCTCTTTTGGTTTTAAAGGTTTTACTTCATATTTATATCAAGGTTTCACAAAACAAAAATTCTGTAAAAGGTTTTAATTTTTTAAGTGTTAAAATTGCATGTAATTGTTAAACATTCCTTATTATAATCAATATAAAGCATATTAACAGAAATGGTCTCTAAAACACTCATTCGTGTCATTTTGCTCGCTGACTTAGAGGGCTTTGATCACCTACATCTCCCATGGCCTGCTCTACGTCTGCAATCCAGGATTTGATCCAGGCCTCCCTTTCTTCGTCCATGAGATCGTTATCGCGGATATATTTCTTCACATCCTTGTAGGCGTCGCTTGTGTTAACATCCCTCCAAGTCTTCCAAGTTGCAGCCGATATCGGCCGAGCCTGTGGAGGTTCTGTCACTCTCTCAGGCCCATCTCTACTCACTATAGTGGTGACTGCATGTTTTCTGTTGCAGGTTTCTGGGTCGCGCCCAAAATGTTGGAGATATGTTTTCTGAGGTTCTGCTTTTCCAGCCAAACCTCCTATCTCAACTGAAACGGCAACAAAATCACCATAATTGACATTTTCAGAGTTACCAGCAGCAATTTTTCCTTCTAAAACTTTGGCGTAGTCGACAAGACCGTTGCTTGCGTTTTGGAGGTTTCCAGTTCGCACTCCGCCAGGGCTGCTTTCCCTTCCTGCTCCACCTCCGACCACATCTGATTCAAACCTTTTAAGTTTGTCAATGTATTGTTCTTCGTGCCATTTTCTAAATTGCTCGATTTTTTTCCTAATAGAGAAGGGCTCCTCTGGAGGATAAATCTTAGGTAGAGCTTTTGTATTGTCTTTTCTAGGTTTAGTCTTGTTGCTATCTTTAGAAAAAGAGTTGCTGTTATTGAAAGCGTTCGTACTTGTATTATTGACCACAGCTCCAGAGCCAACTGCACCCTCAGCTCCTGTAGCAGTCTTATTTCCATTCGAAGATGGCAACTGCGATGTGATGCTCCCCTCCGTGACAGCCGACAGCTGAATTTTCTTCTCAAACTTTCCCTTAGCTCTTTCAGATGAGCTGACTGGAGAAAACGGCTGCTGTTGTTGTGTGGCATAATCCTCTGGTGAGAGAGATGAGTTTCTTATCATATTACTGGATGGAGCGGCACAACTATTATCAGTCCCCTTAATATTTCTACGGTCTGCACCGGTTGCCATAGCACTTCCCCCAGCTCCATTGATCATATTGTGGGATGATTTGATAGGTGGAGTACGCGGATGTAGACTGTCAAACGTTGGCTCCGATAGAAAATGTAACCTAGACAAAGGCACTTCTGGGGGGCTGGTAGGAACAGAAGGTCCCGCTCCAGCCAGCGCTCCTCTCACGCTTAGCCTGGAGATTGCAGTACCTGATGGATTCCTTGGGGAAAGGCTGGAGGGCTCACCTTTAACCCCTGACTCCAGATTGGACAGACCATCATCTGAGCTCAGCCTGGCAGCGATCACATGACCTCCTGGAATGGGTGGGAACACGTTGTTAGTGTTGGTGGCGATGAAGATGTCGGAGAGATTGTGGCTGCAGGTGGTAGCACTGCTGATTATAGTATTAGGGTTCGAATTTCTATTTCTATTTCCCACGTCAGTACTGGAGCTCAGTGCGTTCTGGTGGAAGTTTTGAGAGAAAAGTCTGGATCCCGCCTTTGGCAACGATACGGTCCGCTGCAAAAAAGATATTGTTTTTAGATTAGCAACTATATAAGATTGATGCAGTAAGAAAATTGAATATGAAATGTAAAAATGTTATTAATGCTTGAATGGTGACTAGGGTATTATTAAGTCCAGTCCACAATGAAGCAACAGTATCTGAATTTAGATTCAGTCAAGCTTTCTCATATTTCATGGCTGCATGGGGTATGAGTACAGATCAATGATCTCGAACGCATCTTAAACAGACAAGGGCTAAAATCAAGAGTATTTTGGACCTAGATAGTTATTGATCGTGCATTGTTGAGAAAAGCAAATTACATACAGAAGATAGGAAAGCAGCCAAGTTGTCCCACTCAGAATGATGATAAGGAGGTAAAAGGCGCTAAGTAAGTTCGACAGTCAGTGGTGTAAGCAACCAATATGGAAAAAGATAAACAAAATGTGGAAGATGAGGAATATGAATAGGTTCGTCACTATGCGAGACGATACATGTTTTCTTGTTGCTGTTAGCGTAGGCCCACACTGGAGGCAGCAGTTTATGTGCTCAACAATACATGTTTTGAAATACTCTCTTTCTTTGGTGGGGGCGCACACCAGGTCGGCTACTTGTCGAAGCGTCGAAGCTATCCTTTGTGTTTTACAGCCTGGTCTTACGTCAGTGCCTCTGTTGGACAAGGGAAAGGGGGGTGCCATTACGTGACCGCGCATAATCCTACTGACCGTTACCATGCGAAACCCGAGGCCGCTCTTGTTACGCAAATTATCAGGCTAACTTGTCGGTGGGTAGCGCACAGTATCCTTCAAGTTAGCCATGACAAGTCGCGTCGCCTCCAGTGTGGGCCTACGCTTATTGTGGTTGTCTTTGTTGTTGCTGTTGTTTTAATTGTTGTTGTTGTTGTTGTTGTTGTTGCTTTTGTGGTTGTTGTTGTTGTTGTTTTATTGTGCATGTAAAGAATTCCGTTGTTTTTTTATCCTTTTGAAATATTTGTTGTTTCCAAATCATTGAAATATATATATATATATATATATATATATATATAAATCTTCAAGCAAATGAAGAGTTGGGTTAGGTTGAATTATGTGCATCTAACTGTTATATCATTGTGATTTGTTTTCATTTCGTGTACATAATCTGTCCACAAGATGATTGCAGACTTCCAAGCCCTCCGTCAAGCCAGGACGCCGGTTGTGGGGCTCGACTCAAGGAGGAAGAGTTCCTGTAGTTGGCAGGGCCAATCTGCTATTGACGGTGCCACAAAGGCCCCGTTTTAAGGTGAAAGGAGCAGAAAAATAATTACACGCATTGTATTAATAAATGATTCTGCGTGAATGTTCATGTTGAATAACTTAAGATAGTCGATGTGCTATCTATGGGACTTGATAATAGGCAACAATGTTGATGATAGATATACTATTAATGAAATTATTCGAAGAGGATGACGAATTTAATAAAGAAGGAAAAAGTGAGGAGGATAATGATAATGCCGATGATGACCTTTATGATAACGAATAAATTGCGGTGGTAGAGATTATAATAATGATATGATTATTAAACATGCCAATGAAAACAGCTTCGTTGGTGAGATCATAGAGACATTTTTTGCGATAATTATGATAATGAAATAAACGACATGAACAGGATGACGATAATAACGAATTTCGCAATTACAATAGTGAAAATACGGAACGAATTTCGACACCTGTCAAAATGTCATGGCAATGACAACTGAATGATTAATGAGAGTAATAAGGAAAAAACTTCGAGTTAATTTAATAATAATAAAGTGT
>BLXT01004148.1:1474119-1484208 GCA_019648995.1 Plakobranchus ocellatus | reverse complement strand
CCCCCCCACACACACACACACAAACCCACCCATCCATGCCCCTTCTCCTCCAGTCTGCCCTTCTCTCTCTCTCTCTCTTCCAAAGTATTTTTATGCCCATTATAATAACTGGTTCACCTATGCTAAAGAAGTCTTTTGTAAACAAAATCTGCAATAGCATCCAACCCTTGATCTCTATCTTTCCATTCACATACTTTTTTCTTACTTTCCCAAAACCGCAGATACACACTACCTCGAATTTCTCAGGCTCAAATTTTTTTGTATGTTTCTGGGTTTGAAACCTGTTAAAATGAAAACCATTGGTCATAATAATTAGTAAATTACTGATACATCTTGTTTTGCCCAGTTGACCTTTGGACTGCTACAAAAAGGTACAGAGTGATCAAAGCAGTTTATAGTTAGGGAGAAAATTTGATTTTGGCGTAAAAGACTTAAGTGTTTTATCTACCTATTAAGAAATATATGTAATATTGTTTGCTCTCATTTTCCCTGGTTAATTATATAGTTCGTTAATTTGCCTATGTTTTATCAATAAATTCTCGGTTTGCTGCCTTCGATCATGACTCATACCATTGGGCCCATAGGAACATTTATGTTAGCTCTGTTGGTTTATTCATTTACCTGTTCTTGAAAGTAATCTTTTTAAAGTTTTTGGAGGGTTCTTTTTAAGTAAAAGAGTACAACTACCAATGTAGGCCCCTACTATCAACTAGCATAGGATCTTCAAGATCCTTAAAATTTATTTATTGTGTTTCCTAGATCGCAGCATTTGTATACTTCTCTTATTTCATTTTATCTAAAAATCCATATAAGAATTGTCAGCAGCATAAAGATGTTTTCAATTATTTGACATTATGATCGATAAATATTGTTTATGCCAGCAAGAGTGCCTTTACCTGCAGCATAATCTCTTTTTTTTATAATTTTGTCACCACAAGCAGAATAAGCCTGTTTGAAATCGGATATAAGTATATTATTACTCCTGATAAAAATCCAAACTACATGTGGGTTTTTGCTTCTCTTCTCTTGCACATTATCAATAAGTTTTATTATATTTTTTTAAAGGTTTGTTTCCCTTAGCTCTGAAATAGTTATTATTCATCATAATAATCTAGGCTAAGATTTTAGATGGAACGAAGATCGAAATCTCAAATTCCATCCGCGCACCTTTTCTTCACAACGCATCAGTGCACATTATTCCTACTTTGTTGCATTGCACTAATTCATGAGTGTGATTCGTGTGAAACAAAAAAAAATGGTCCGAAGTTGGATTGTGCAAAATAAACGGCTGATTTCAAATAATATAAAATAATTTGAAAATAAATGGCTGCAAGTTAAATATTCCTCTACTTATACAAAATTTTTTGTAGCACCATGGATAATAGTTTCCTGATAGCTCGTGGACAAAATATCCCGGTCCACAATTATTATACTTGTAAGATTTACATTATTACATACATAGTGTAGACAGAGAATCAGATGAGGCAGGCGGTAAAAAAGTTAGAGAGACAGACAAATAGATACACAGACATACCTCAGGATCGCAGTAAAGGAAAGATAAAAGAAAATAGTGAAGTACAGCTAAAAAAAAAAAAAAAGAAAGACTTAAGAATTATATTTTAATTTGTTCTTTGGTGGCCTTACAGCCGTATTAAGCAGAAAGACACGTTTTTGCTCCGCAATAATCTTGTTACTTTTGCATATGCGAGAAAGAAGTAGAAATGTGCAATGTGCAATAGAAAGAATCGATAAGCCGCTAGTAACATACACAACACTATTTATGGTGGCATTCGAATTGTGAACACCAGGACTCGATTCTGACCTAAAGCTCTACAGACTGAGCTAACTAGCGCCATTAGCTCAGAAAAAAGACTGGCTTTCTTCATGCTGATTTTGCTCATTGTATCGAATCTTTGTTAACGTGAGCAAATATAAACATTGCTTTATTGCCTAATCTGTTCCGTCTCTATGGTATAGAGCATGTTTATATATATATATATATATATATATATATATATATATATATATATATATATATAGGGCTATATTAATGTATTGCATTTTTTATTAATGCATATTTTATCAGTGATACCAATTTAATGAAATTAAAAGTAATTATAGGCTTCTGAGCCCAACAAGGTGAGCAATTTGTGGGGCTCATTACCCACTTCTGTGTTTTATTTTAAAGATTATCTTGAGGAGGTACGCATTAATATAAGATTAGCTTTGGGCGCTCATATCCGGCACATAATCTATCGGATCTCAGGGTCTCAGGGTTTAAAGTCCTCATGAGGCCAAGGCATTAATGGAGACTCGAACTCGATCCTGCAACAGATTAATCCCTGCATAAATAAGGGCGCGGTTCATTGACTGTTGTGCCACCAAGACTGTCCTATAAAGACACATCTCTTTAAAAAAAAACAAAAAAAAAAACGTTTTACATAAGAAAGAGTTAGAGGGACAGAAAACTAGTCGTTTAATAATGAACCATTTTTTTTTATTATTATTAAGGTAAAAACACGAAAAAAAAACCATATAAGGCATCTGTATTATACTATCACTCGTCAAGACCTAACGAAAAAAATTATTAATTAAATAGTTGCAAGTTTGGAAAAAATGTAAAAAGGTTAAAACTTTATTAACAGTACAAGTTCCGAATCACAAGTGATAAACATTGACTTTACATGTGTATACATGTACATGTAAGGCCTAAGTACATTTGATTCATACTCTGAAATATTGTTAAGTTAGTAGACCTAAATGTCTCAGCACACAAAATGTATAGAAGCACGCAAGAACGTAGCATACATATTTTTCAACGGGAACCCGAAGATACAAACAAAGAAAAGTCAACAAGAAAATGAAAAACACTGCCTGCAATGTATAGGGTCCGAAAGGGGAGCATTGCAGACGTCTTTCATTGAGGCCTAAACTTGAGGTGTCGTCCGATCTGATGTTAGAAGCTTTGGTCCTTAAACGTCGTGACCTTAATTTTTTTCGCTTAACAATTTTACATTTTTCTGTGCTTTCACCGCCGGTATCTTGAGGAGGTGGCGATTCTGCTTGGTCAAGTAAAGAGCTTTGGCTGTGTCGAGGCTGAACAGAGGATGCTGTGGGTGATGGAAGAGGTGGGAGGGCGATCCATTCTATCACAGACATGAAAACTGTCAGACCTTGCGCAAAGAGATCTATTCCTGTCCTCGCAGCTGAAGTAGGTTCTGACTGACTTGGTTCGGTCACAACGGGTTCGTCAGTTCCGGCAAATGATTCTCTGGTTGACAGGCTGGGCATGTAGCTTTCGGCTGAGTCTAAGGAGGCGTCTGGAGGTTTATTTGGGGCATGGTAGGTACGAGATTTTTGTGGATATGTAATATTAGTAGCTATTGGTGGCCGGGATGAAATTATTTGAGTTTGTCCTTCAGGTTCTCTACTGTCGGCCTTCTTTAAGGTATCTTTTGCTATTTTGATACCAGGCAAAAGGTGGAACGCTTTCATGTCGTGATCCTCGTTGAGTAGTGTTATTTTAGAATGTATTTCTATATTTCCCTTGGAGGTCTGAGTAACATTGAAACTTTTATCTATGTCTCGAGATTTTAGCAGATTTAGACTGCCGTCTTTTGGGTAATCCTTTCCACCTGGATTCGATTGAAATTGTTCGTTCTTTTTAAGATCTGAGCAGATGGAAACATTACTTTCCGCGGCATGAAAAACATTGGATTTTGTTAGCTTAATCCCTTCATTTTGGACAGAAATAGGTGCGTTCGATACAATTATATTTTGTGGAGAGTCAATATCGTTTTTAGATATGGACGAGTTACACTGGCTTGTTCGGTCTTTTGATGATGGCGAGATTATTTTCTTATCTCTGATGTTGTCCTTTGGAGTTATTTGATGTTTAGTGACTTGATATGAAATATTATTAAATGGCTTCTCTGGTTGTAACTTCCTGTCGGTGAAATATGGGGTACCTTCTCTCTGAAAACCCTCGCGTTGGTTGGGCTCACCAACTTTGTTATTTATGGTTTTAACATTGAGAGAGGGTGAAAGATATTTCTCGCTCCTCAAGTTCATTTGTTGGACTGGGATTTCAAGATACATCCTTCTATCCACTTCGAACTTAGATTCGCTTGAGTTGTTGCCGACTCTCTGAATTGGTCTGCTTTGATGACATTGACCAGAAACTTCTGGAGGCGCAAAAGGGGTTGGTTCTCTCTCTTCGCGAAAATACAGGGGCAAATCAACACAATCAGATGAATAGGTGTCTGGACTAGTAGTTCTAAACTCCTGAACATCAGAGGCGGTAGAGTTTTCATTACTGTCCCAGAGTTCCACAGTGATCGGGGGAGTTGTTTCTCCCTCTGCCATCTCTCCCAGTTTCAGAGTATCTTTATCAGTCACCTGCATCTTGTTTGTCTCCCCTTGTTGAGTATTAGCTAAGCCTTTTTCCGCTCTTGCACAGCGCTCTCCCTCTAACATATTGATATCTGCATCAATGTAAGGAGATGTTTTCAGCGAATTAATTCTGCTTTCCTCAGGAGGGGCAAAATCATTCTCACTATCTTCCTCAAATCTCCTTACCGTTATATCCCCTTCCTCATCAAAATAAAACAGAGGAGTTTTAGTGACAGCACAAGGCTTGTCAAGTGAAATACCATTCTCTTTGCCAAATGTTAAATCGTCATCGAATACATCATCGTCATCATCTGAGGTTGTGAGGTCATTGCTGGATATACTTCCAGTGGATTCTGCAAAATCGAATTTAAGGCATGAGGAAAGGGGATAGAAAAAGGGTGAAAAAAAATTTTTTTTTAAATAGACATACAAAATGAATTGGTGGTGCTGCTAAATCTGAGTACATAATCTTTACGTTTGAAAAACATAACAACAGATTCTTTTTTGTTTTTTCTTTTCTTCCATCATTGCTTACAACAACAAAAAATTTTCGATTCAAAATTTATAATTAAAAAAAAAATAATAATAAAAATGTGAAAATAAGAAATGCACATAAAAAAGAATGTTTTTCAGAGACATATGATTGATTTATTCCAGTAAAACACAGTGCCATGCTTATGGGCGAACGTATTGCGTACATATATAAAAGAAACATAGAAGAATAAAGACAAACGCTTTGTCCAGAGACCAGTCGTAATGAGTCAAGTGGCGCATAGAATACTAAAGTGTTAAAAAAGATTCTCACCTGTGTATTTTTTTTTTCGCTCTGAAAGTGTTTTTAGACAAACGCTCCTAATATCTGCGCTCAAAACCAACACACCTACTTTTCAGTTGTTTTCTCCTCTGCAAAGTTCATAAGATAGATCTCAGGGTAAAATGTTTTAAAAAATATGCGACTTTCGACTCATTCGGACTGCTTTCGCAATTTAATTTGACTGCTCACCCAGCCATGACAAGGAGGTAGAAAAAAAAACTCAGAAGCAAGTGGTGGCAAAACGTAATCATGAACATGGCAATCTCACTCTACAAGCCAATTTTACACAGACAATTTTATGCTAGGGTTAAATGTTAAAGAAAAGCAATGAGGAAAGAAATTTTTAACTAATACTCTATGACGTACATCTACGTTACAACGCTTCAGCCATTTTGGCATCGTGCAATGAGCATAAGTTGGTCTTTACTCTTGAAATAAAATGTAAACATATCACGTGGATACTTGTTAGTAATCCTGTTATGACAGAGAAAACAAAATTTTGTCTTTTGATTTTAATCTCTATTTTCTGCGGTTAGAATGAACTAAATTTTATGGCTATAGAAATAAAAAAAAACAAATTACTGAAGCACGAATCAAAGGCACAAAAAATGTCAGCAAGGCACATGCATAGTAACTTTTTATAAACTTGTTTTACAAATAAAACGGCATATAGTTATGTTAAATTCAAAATATCGTTTATATTAAATTAATACCTTTATGACCTATGCAGCTACGCGAATGGAAGTGCTGGTGGCTTCATCATTACAAACCTTCCTTAAGACTTATATAAGCTTATTGTCCTCTTGCCAAATTTACATAGAGATCACAAAACAATCAGCACGTTATTTGATACCAACAAGCAAAACATCACAGAATTTTCTGTCACTTGGATTGAATGTCAGGATTTGTGGTTCAAGAATCAGGATAAGCCGACGGCAGGAAGTCTTCAAATAATGGCACAGTTTGCAGGGGTAACATTAGGATAAAAAAATGTCATGATATTAAGCTAAACTCTGTGAATCTGTCATTCCATTCAGCTTTCAGGCTTGAATCCTGGAATGAAGAAATATTGTCAACAAATTTAAAAAATATTATACATTTAAAAGTAAGGATGGCAACAATAGCGTTAAGAAAGATACATGAGAATTTTTAAGTGGAAAAAATTGTTATTTATATAATGAATTGCTTTAGCTCCGACTGCAAGAACAGAACAAAAATACATCATCAGGATGTGCCAAATCATTCTATTTATGGGTTATTTTGTAATCCGATCATCAAGGCCCCCATATATATAAATAAATAAATATATATATATATACACACACACACACACACACACACACAATTTTACAAAACGACTTAAATTAGCCCTTATGCAGTTACTGTATCAAAATTAAATTTCAACAAAAACGATTTTTCTATAAATGTTCATCCTGCCAAAATCGTTTTAAAAAACGTTTTTTTCCCTTGCATAAAAAAGTGTTGAATTACTATTTTCTCTTCTTGAAATTATTGCCGCTCACAAACTTTTGAAGATTTCATTCTTATAAAACATCTGTGATGTTTACTTCACATAAATAATAGCACTTACTTCGAGCAATGGTACGTGTTGAATTAAACACAAACGGCCTGACGCCTGTGTTTAATTTATCCAACACCGAAGGTTTTCCTGACTTTGAGAACGACACTGTCGTTTTGCTTGCCTCCTCTTTTGGCAATAAAGTGTCTTTCTTTTTTAAACCCTTGTCAGGGAATGTAGAACTAGAATTTTGAGGACTAAGGTCTGGAGATTTTCCAATCTCGTCAGTCCAGCCGGCTACTTTCTGGTACACAGGGATTTCTCGACTGCCATAGGCATCATGGCCATGATAAGATTTTCGCTTGCTAAGATCCTTGCCTTTGGAACTGGCTATTCTCAAGGGAGGTGTAGGTTCTGTCTGGTGGGACAAAATTTCATGAAACGACGCTCGTTTGGACTTGACATCAATAGACAAGTTGTTCAACCCCAAAGTGGTAGCAGTGGAAGACCGTGATGGCTGTGACTGGATCTCGTTTGAACTAAGAGATACTTGGGAAGGAAGAGACAGTGCAGAGTCATCTGTCTTAGATTTTAGGTTGCGGATAGTTATATCTGCCTCTTTCCTACTAATGCCACCAGTGAGTGGTTCCAGCTGTTTCTGTACATTTTTTAGAAGCTGCTGGCGAGTTTCATTGATATTTGCTGAACGTTTCAGTATTTCACCATCCTTTTTGACAGTCTTTGTATCAGAAGCTTTCTTCTTACTTTTGGGGCCCTCCAGGCTCTTGGTAAAGCTCTCTCTTAGGTCAGTGATTGATGAGGATCGTTTCATTTGAATAATATCAAGCTCTTCTATGCTGTTGCGTCTCGATCTCAATCTCTTGGGCCGATCTAGAGTAGCCGAACCCGAAGACAATGTGTCGAAAGTTTTTTTGATGTCCCCAACAGAGTAATTGTGCTTCTCCAAAATGTCGTCCCAGTATTTATGCTCCTCCACGTCTATAATGCTTGACTGACACTTGGTCAACGTCGTCTCCAGGCTTTTACGTAGGTCAGAAAATGAATAATCCCGCTTGTGAACCTTCACTTGAAATTCATCATCTTGGTTTTCCTGTGCCCGGGTATTGGAGCTAAGCTTTTCCTCGAGCCTTTTTTTCTCATCCTCTTTCTGCTTTTGTTGTCTTCTCTGAATTTCCTCTTCGTGCTGCCTTTTCAGTTGCTCTTTTCTCATTTGTTCTTTTCTAAATTGAATTCGCATCTTTTCCTGCTCTTCCTTTTCCTTCTGCTCTCTTTTTCTTTGTTCATCTTCCCCTTTTTTCCTCTGTAACAGTTCTCTTTGAGCATCTTGTTTTGAATACAAGTCTTCCTTGATGCTTTCTTCTTTCGTTTCCCCTTTCGCTGGTTGTTTTTGAACTAGGTCATTTCTAACAAGCTTTTGTTTGTTTTTGTCTTTTTCTTGGTTTTCCTCTCTTTTTGGCGTTTGAACCGAGCTAGCGCCACTACTGTAAGCTTTTTTCTTTGCATCCTGTTTCTCCTTAGACTCCTTGATTTTTTCTTCAACTTTCTTCTGCGCATCTTTCAAACTGAGCTCTTGTGTCCAATCCGGTTCCTTTTCTTTCGGGTGAATCTGTGTTCTTTTTTCTAAATTAGATGAAGCATGTTTAGACGATGCTCCGTCCTGATTTTTGTGAATAGCTTCCTTTTTCATATTGTTTTCCATCGAGAAATTTTCAGTAGCGTTTGATGCTTTCATTGCATCACGGTTTTGACCAAAGATTTTGCTGGGGGCCGGTTTCTCTGGAATGTAATCAGTGTGAGTTTTAGTTTCATCACTTAAGTTTCTGTCTTTGGCCATATCATGATGACCTTGAGTTTTAGGATGTACCGCCTTTGCTTGATTTACATCATTCAGGCCAGTGGGTATTTTCATCTTTCCAGTTTTTTCTGAAGGTTTCGTTGGTTTGGGCTCAAATTTTTGCTCGAAGCGATTGAGCACTTTGGACTTGGGTTTATCAGGCACCAAAGCTGTAGTTTTAACCTCTGCTTTGTCCTGAAACATTTTCAGAGCTTTAGGCTGTGACTTTTTATCTTGCTTAACATTTATGCTAGAGTTATTTTTACTAGCTCTGTTATCTTTTCTTTGGTGGTCTTGTTGCCTTTCTTTTTCTCCTATGTGCTTTGTCTCTAATGGATTTGATCTTTCCTTGAGCTCTTCTGTTTGATTTTTTAAATAGGCTATGGGTAACTTTTTCATTTTCTCTTCACCTGTCTTTCTTGTTTCATTTATATGTTTTCGTTTATGTTCCTCTTCCTCTTCTTTTCTTGTCATCTCTTCCTGTCTCTTTTTCTCCAGAATTCTTTTTTCTTCCTCTTTCCTCTTTTCTTCTTCTTGTCTTTTTTTCTCTAAAACCCTTTCTTCGTCTTTTTTCTTTTTCTCTTCTTCTTGACTTTTTTTTTCAAGAGCTCGCTTTTCCTCTTCTTTCCTTTTTTCATCTTCTAGCCTCTTTTTCTCCAAAGCTCGTTCTTCCTCTTCTTTCATTTTTTCTTCTTCTTGCCTTTTTCTCTCTAATGTTTTTTTTTCTTCCTCTTTCTTTTTCTCTGAAGCTCTTTCCTGTTCCTCTTTCTTTTTTTCTTCTTCTTTTTGCCTCCTTTTCTCTAGGGCTTTTCTTTCCTCTTCTTCCTTTTCAAGTTTTTCTTCTAGAAGCAATTCTTCTCTCATTTGCTTCTTTCGTTCAGCTTTCCTTCTTTCATTTTCAAGTCTTATTCTCTTTTCTTCCTCCTCTTGTTCTTTAAGTAACCTTGCCTCTTCTTCTTCTCTCTCCTTTTTCAATCTTTCTGCTCTTGCCTCTCTTCTCTTTCTCATAGCCTCTTCTTTCTGCGCACTCTCATTTTCTAGCTCTGCTCGTTTTCTTCGTCTTTCTTCTCTTTCCATTATTAATTTTGACTCCATCTTCCTCAGGGCTTCTTTTTCTTCTACCGCCTTTTTTTTAGCCATTTCTTTTTCTTCTTCTTCTTTCTTTTTCCTCTCTTCGTCGAGCCTCTGTTTCTTGGCTTCAACCCTAGCTGTAAGGTCACTGCGAGTTAAGCTCCGACGAGCATTTCTTCTGCCTTCGCTGGGTGACTGCGGTTCTTGAATGTCTCCATTTGGAGTAGGCTCGCCATCTGACCCACGCCTGTTTCCTGTAACAATTAAATTCGCATAGAATTACTTATAGCTACTACGCTTTTTCAGAGGCCAAAAAAGTCTCTGGATTTTTAAAAAAGTAATTATATTAATTGCATTTCAGGTTTCTTAAATCAGATTTGCAATTAACTTGTTTTTTGTGCATGTTAAACTACTCTTTTTTCTTTTTTTTTTGGGGGG
>BLXT01004148.1:1421846-1432111 GCA_019648995.1 Plakobranchus ocellatus | reverse complement strand
ATTATTATTATTATTATTATTATTATTATTATTATTATTATTATTATTATTATTATTATTGCTATTGTTTTGTTTTTTTTTCATTTAACCCATAGGAAAAACAGCAGCTCCTATCCATTCATACATCTCCGCTGTCAGATTACACATCACCCCTGGTACACAGCCATTATGGCGGAATCGACAATTGCCACCGTAGCCTCCACAATAGAGATGGCAATGGACACATTTTGTCAAGAGCGGACACACCCTTGAACGGATTTACTCTGGGTGAGACGAGGTCAAAGGTTAACAGCAGGCCTCTGTCCAATGGAGTACATCATCAGAACGGGGCTTTAAAGGTCACTGATTTGGATGAGGCACCGCCGATGATTAGGTCCAGTTTTGTCCCCGCAGAAAAAGACGCGCCTCAACCCACGGCGTGTCTTAGCGTTGTTGGTCTGACTTATACAGTAAGTTGTGATTGTTTTCCACCTGCTGGATTTAAAAAATTTATTTATCTTGTTCTTTTTGTTTGCATCTCAATTTTTTAAACGTTGAAAAGTATTCAATCCATGTGCAACCATAATGATCTTTATAACACACACACAAGAAGTTCATAACCGCGATCGTTTATAATTTGCGAAATTCCAACAATACATTTTGTATTTAGTAAATCTACTCTGTCGCAAATACTCATATATATATATATATATATATATATATATATGGAGACATGAATCAGTATAACACAGTATCACAACACGCCATCTTGTTTGTGAATGCATTCTAATAAAAACTGCATTGTCAAATTAAAAAAAAAAATGACAATGCGCATCTTTCAATGACTGCAAGTTTTAATAATAACATTTGCAGAAGATACCGTGGTGCAGATTTGGGGGGCGGGGGTGAGGGGTAGTGTGGAGTATTTTTGTGTTTTGAGTTCATTTGGGGGGGGGGGGGGGGGGNCGATAATAGCACAGTTATCTTATATATCTTTCACAAATGCGGATATGACGCCATTCACATTGATATAAACCAGGAAGAGCTTAACAAACGGAAGAGATAACAATGTTTTATGTTTCAGTTTTGCAAATCTTTTTATAGCATTTTTGCTTGCTTTGCCGCATTATTGACAGAAGCAGAGGGAACATAGACACGTTTGAGTAAATAACAAGTGATAGACTAAACACGATAAAACCCAGTACCCCGCTTTATATATTACCATTTCGCTCATTATTGTTTGAACCATTCAAGTCTTAAACAAACGATCCTCATTCACTTCCATCCTCGGCTGAATTGGAAAGGAAAGGAGCCCCAATAATTTATTACATTTGGCACAATCATTTACGGGAGGCGATGGCTTAAGAGTCAGTGTCATCTCTCCTCTACAGGACCCTTCCCGCGACATGCTAATGGTTCGATTCCCATCATTGATCTGCCCCCCTTCCCTCCCACTCTCCCTATCCCCTTTCGTTGAGATCCTTATCCTCAATAATCTTTTACAGGATAAAACCGCGAGTACCAAAACAAAGAATGGGTAGAACCGCAAACACAACAATATTCACAGCAAAGTGAGTATTCGATTTCACCACACAGGTAAAAAAAGTCGATGGTTTCGTTTTTTATACATTATGGCTTATGCATAATTTACACATAAAAAACCATGAAACGTTTTCTAAGCTTTTCAGGAAAACCGCTCTGGTATTGGGAAAGAGGCGTCATAGGAATCATTTCTTTTTGTAATGCTATCTGTAGGTAAAGGAAAGGCCTGGCCACTGGTGGAACGGAAACTTTTTACGTCGTGCCAAACCCAAACAAGTTCTTCACAATCTTTGTATGACGTTTAACAAAGGGGAGCTTACTGCGTTAGTTGGCAGTTCGGGTAAGAGACCTTTCAGGTTCCTCTAGCCTTGAGTATCTTTGTCAAAAAATCCTTTAGTCATCGTGTCAAAAATAAACTAAAACCTCTTGAAATGACGCAAAAGCTTATATTGGATGCTCAAAATTCATAAAAATCAAAGGCTTTGCATCATTAAATCTTGCATTTGAAATGAAAAGAGCTGGTGAATTCTGCCGATGGAGAACTAGTGTAATTGCTGTTGCTCAAATTATTTAGGGGAAAATTTAAAAAAAAAAGAGAGAGAAAAAGGAAAAAGACCTTTTTACTTCTTAGTTCAAATTGACTTTAAAGTATAACATTTTGTTTTTATCTTATCCTTTGTAATGTAATTCTAAAATGGATCATAAAATCGCACAGGAGATGAGGATATAAATGATATTTTAATAAGGCTAAGAGCACATTAGAGGCAGCAGTTCACGTGTCTAACTCTATTTTTTTGTGTGTGTGTGCGAAAGCACACTATGATGGCTGCGACTTTCATAAGAGAAAGGAGGGTGCCATTATGTAACCACACATAATTCTACTGATCGTTGCAGCGAGAATCACAAGGCCGGTCTTGTTACGCAAAGGAAAGCTCCGACGATTGGACAATCTGAAAGCCGCACCCGACTTGGCGTGCTTTCGCACCAAACGAAATAGAGCATTCCCAAACATGTAGTGTTGGACACATGAACTGCTGCCTCAGTGTGCTCTCGGCTTGTAGGTGGGTAAAGCACAATAACTGCGATACCCAGTCCATCTCGTCAGCTATTTCAAGTCGGGTCGCCTCCAGTCTGGGTTTTCCCTTACTTTTCTCCGAAGCTCCTCCAATGTCGCGATCACTGTTCACAAACGAAGCCAAAAGAAAAAAAGAGCAATTGGAAGACATAAAATAAGAGCTTGACGGGCATTAAGAGAAGCATCTCTGGACTTTTTGTAGATACAATGATAACTGTTTATCCCCTCGGTCAGGATCTGGGAAGACGTCTTTACTGGACGTAATAGCCGGTCGGGCTGAAGGCCAAGTGGACGGTGTGGTCAGTTACAAACATGAGCAATGTACGCGGACAATGATGAGACAGAAGGCCAGTTATGTGTTACAGGCTGACCGTCTACTGTCCACACTCACCGTGAGAGAGACACTAACCTACATGGCCCTCATGAAGCTGCCTGGGAACATGACTGCCAAAGAAATAGATAAAAAGGTTCAGTGTTTGACCCAACTTAGTGTATTATTTGTTTTTACAATAATTTTTCAAAATTGTTGTACTTTTGATACAAGAGCTGGTTTGAAAAGGAAAAGTTTACATTTCCTCTGATGATTTAGTTACCATACAAATACAACATAATCTTAATTTTACAATGTGGTATTTGATTTTATTTTCAGTGTGCTATTGATAGCTAGTTTTATTTTCAGATGGATCAAAAACAGTTATCTTTTCAGAAAACAATGTAGAGAAAAAAAATTTCAAGCATGCAAAATTGATGCGATGGTAAATACCCTACCGTGGCCATCGAACAAGCTATGGTGGTTTTCTACTGCGCCCACACTCAGTAAATTCGAAGCGTCGAGTTCGACTTCTCACTAGGTATTTAATAGTCTTTGAAGTGCAAGAGATACTCAATAGTGGGCTGTGGCTGCCGATTTAAACATTTATAAGGTGAGAAGTTGCCTCTGGGGCTTAAAAGACTTCACGCGCGTTAAAACAAAGACTTTAATATATACATGTAGGCGAATGTAAAAGGATTAAGGTTTGGAAGCAAAGTTACTGTAAATGCATATAATGAGCTCCTGAGGATATTCCTCATTCGCGAAACAAATTATATCTAGAGCGAAATCATATGATGTTGGAAATATTCAATTATTTTTTTTTTATTAATAATAATAAATAATATATTTTATTCGTGTAGGTACAAACAGTTATCGAGGACATGGGGCTCCGGCAAGTGTCAGACAACAGAATAGGCGGCACTATGATCAGGGGCGTCTCTGGTGGGGAAAAGAGGCGGATCACCATTGGTGTGCAACTGCTCAAAGACCCTGGTAGATATGGCTGCTTTATTGCTGTTCCTGTTAAAAAAAAAAGATTTATGCATAAAAGCGATGTGCTCATTTTGCTTCATTCTTTATGGCAACGTTTCCGTAAAAGGGCAAAGTAGATATCACAAAATAAATACCCCATGACGACAAAAAATACAAAGCACACGAAAATATACTGGGACTCATTCAAAACCATAGGCGCATTCAGAAACCAGTGTAAGAACCTTTACCTTAAAGAATGTTCTTATTTTACTTGGTTCATTATATATTGAAAAATTTATTAATATTTACATTAATGTTAACATATTGGTGAATCTCTGTCATCCCATACCAGAAATTCTTCTTCTGGACGAGCCTACTTCCGGTCTTGATTCTTTCACGGCGCGCCACCTGGTGTCGACTCTTGCCTCACTGGCTCACAAGGGGGATAAGCTGGTTTTGTTGTCGATCCATCAACCGCGTTCAGAGATTTTCAATATGTTTGACAGAATAGGTATACTGACCACTGGTCAACTGGCGTACCTCGGGCCTCCTTCTCTGATGGTGCCGTACTTCACTGATATAGGCCACCCTTGTCCACGAAACGAAAATCCATGCGATTTCTACAGTAAGTTTCCATCAAACGCTGTTTAATTCTTTTCCATATTAAACTATTAGCTTCCTTGATAGCTTTAAAGATAGATAAAGTATGAAGCAACCAATGAAATTTTAAACGTAGAGCTACAATTAGATATATCATTAAATCGTTTGATCCTCATCAGGATGAAGATTTATTTGTTTGATAAATATGAAGAATACGAAACCCAGAGAAAGTTAAGAGCATTGACATTGGTATGTTGTTTTAAACGTTCTAATTCCTTACAAACACACTTTTTAACGTATAAAAATAAATCTTCAGAATAGGCTAAAATATTTTATCTAGATTGACCTGTAATAAAATTTTAATTATGTCCTTCTCTTATTATTCTTTCTCTTTTCAATTGGCAATTAATTTTCTAAAATTTAAATCCTGATACTTATTGGTTTTTTTCTCCAGGAAAAGGAGTTATTGTCCTATTACCTATCAGATAATCCTTCTTTTATAAAGTCTGGTCCAACCTATGTTTAGAAAAAACACAGCTTTCTCGTTTGAATTTCTTTCGATCTCGGTCTATCTGTAGCCATTTATCTTAAAAAATGATTTCAACTATTTTCGTGTGAAGTCACGTAAACCGAAGTCATGTTGAAGTATCCTTTTCTTTTGGTTATCAAATCCCTAATTTTTTAAAATATTAAATCTTTAAATGTTAATGATAAACAGAGGCAGATGAAAGCTTTTGATAAGGAATGACTTTTTGTTTCTCCCCTTTTCTAATCAAATCCTTGCGTGTTTTTGTGTATTTTGCATTGTGCTTGCATTTCTCTTATATTGGGTATGTGTATGTGGGGCAAAGAAATGAACCCAAAGGCTTTAAAATATTAGATAAAGTTGTAAATTATGGCTTTTTGCTTCATCTTCTCTTAAATGTTTGATTATAGCAACGATCCTAGAAGTGAACATGATTTTTTTCCCATCAAAGCCAAAGACAGAAAGAAATTACGCCCCTAAGTTTCAAACATGCCCGGACTTGGATTTTCATAAACAATAATGAGCGAAATGTAAGAAATTAATCACAAAATAAATAGCAAATGTGATGTCTTATACCTTAAAGATGTCGTTATCACAATTGAAAAGTAAATCGAAAGCATTAAAAGCATTTAATTACTACATGGGTCTCTTGCAACATTTAAAGGCACTGGCGTAAAGTAAGGGCAGGAATCCAATGCAAATGTACGAGTATATAACCCAACAAAGGTAAAAACTCCGAGTACTTTATCTTGATTTTCAAGATCTTTGCTTAATCAATCCTTCTTTTTTTCAAATTCCTTACCTGTATACCGTGGCAGTGCATTTTATTATTACTTTTTAATTTTTTTTTAAAATCTATATTTTGCGTAATGAAATCAAAGGTTATGTACAATAACTTTTTTTTAACGGACAATAAAAAAACAAAATTAAAACAGGAAACAAGGCCAACATCCCTTTTGTTTGGGAAAATAACTTGAAATAAGATAAATCTTGTTGACCAGATTTTATGGCGCATGATCCTCTACTCGTCCCCAAAAATTTCATAGCTTTAGTTTCGGGGCTTGTAATGTGTGAGTAGAACAATTTAACGAAACTTAAAGTTAATAAAACCTATGATGGTCAACAACTTTTTACGGCTGGTGACTCTCAAAAGAAACGGAGGAATGGAGGAAAAATGTAATTCGTTTGAAGAATATTTAGAGTGCTAAGAAAAGAACAACACATTCAATGAATATTCAAAGATACTTTAAAAAATAAAAAATCTCAAGAAACAATGGAAGAGTTTTCAAACACATAGATGCCGCATTGAGGGAGTCGAATATCTAAAAAGAACTAATATGATTGTGAGCCAGAAAAATAGAGGCACGCAAAGGGCAACGTTTCTTTGAAAATTTTGTTTCGTGGACACAGGCAAAAGTGCAGGATTAACTGGATAAACATAGTCACCTATGCCTGGCACAGATCTCATCCTTGCAGGAAGAGAGGAGCTGCTTTGATCTTGGCACAGTTTTTATTGAGTCCTCTACAAAGCATCATAGACTTGAAGCTGTGCATCTTTTTAATAAATCAGATTTCTCATCACTCTTATGCAAACAATATTATTTTTTTTGCATTTATAATGTCCAAAGTCTTAGACCACACCATGTTCTGAAGAAACATGTCTACCTTTGCATTTTGAAATCTCAAAATGCACCACGATAATTGAACAACTTATATTTTGAGCTAAAATCTTTAATATCCACTTTTGTAATTATTGTGCAGACTTGATCAGCTATGAGTATATTACCTGTCTATCCTTTAAATCTGTTAATTATTTTTTCACGCCTTTAGTGGACATCTCAAGCGTAGACAGAAGAACTGCAGAGAGTGAAAGATCAACGTTGAGGAAAGCCCAGAGTTTGTGCAACGCTTTCTCCAAGTCTGTTCTCCAAGAAAGTATGATAGATAAAATAACATCGGGATTGAACTACCATTACGATGACGAAAGAGACCCTTCTCAACCCCAACAAAACCAGTCACCGAGTTTGTTGAGAGTGTTCCTTTGTGTTCTAGAGTGAGTCACGTTTCAAGATTATTTTCATTAAATCGGATAAATAGAATATCTTTGCTGCCTTCTTCACAAAATCATGCCTTGGGAATAAGCTTTTTTTAAATCATCCAGAGTTTTAATTATAACTTTTTTTTTTGCGAGCCAAATAGCAGACTAAGTTCTGTTATTTCCTCGCATTTATAAAAACCTAACCTCCAATTCTCATGATGTTTTGGAGAAGGTTCCTTAACCTGAGCAGGCCAGAACACACATGCTATGAGCTGATTGGTGTAGAGTATATTATATAGCACGAACGACACCACATTAAAAGTCGAGAGCAATAGAAAATCTCACGATAGCTTGGACCAACCAAACTCTATTTTTCATAGGGTTGCCAAACAAACAGTTATAAAAGCCCATCTAGATCCAATTCTAGTCAAATTTTATCGATTTTCCATACAAAAGAATTTTATCCTCTTAAAAAAGCTTACTATAAACTATTCACAATCTTTTAAATGCTTTTGGAAGTCTGAAACTTTTTAAAATTTCTTAAGATGTATTGTTTCTAGTTTATTTTCTATGGTGGAAACTTATTCTCGGATCGCAAAAGAACAATTATTGGGCATTTGCGCTTAAGATCAACCATTCGCGCTGGACCGCTAAGCTGGGCTTACAATTACATCATGTCTTATGGTGGAAGAACGAAATCTACCTGAGATTTAGTGGTAAAGCACAGAAAACATTCAATAGAGTTTTAAAATTGTTGTTAGTTTTGATAGACATAATCTGAATGTGACAACCAAATTCGATGATGCTTTGAAAATATGGGGCTACCAAATCCACTCAGATCTGTTTGCTGTTGCTGTGCATAAAACTGCTTTAGTGATTTTGTTTGTAAACTGTGTATTATTTCAGACGCATGAACCTGCACTTATGGCGAGACCGGAGCAACCTAGTGGGGCGTCTATTGCAGTTGCCGTTTTTTGTGCCTTTTATGATCATCTTCATAGGGAGATTAGGTTTCACCATGGGCAGCATACAGGATCGACTGGGCATCCTTTACCAAGGCACGCAAGCACCGCCCTATATAGGACTCACTAATGCCGTCGCTACATGTGAGTTCATATAGATGCACTAGACATTAAAATGTTGTGGCTATGATTATACATACATTCATGAAAATACAAAATTAATGTTTACTTATACCATGGTTAATTCTGAAATCCTACGGATCTATATTTAGTGGATTTAATAATGCTGCAGTTATAATTCAGTACTTAATATAAAAGAACTTGCTGTAGTCGTGGTTACATGTAAGTCATACAGATAAAAAAAATCGATTAGTAAGTATTCAATAATGTAGAGAGAAGATATGTTGAAAACACATGTCAATAATCTACTCAAGACCTTCATTTCGCCTATTATTTATGTCGGATTTGGGTCCTATGTCAATTGTTTTAGGAATTTATGTCTAGAGCTCGACTTAAAACAGATTCTACATGTTATTCTCAGTAAAATTCTCTGAAACCCGGTGAAGCAGTTTCTCTTTGTTTTTGCATCTTTATTCAAAGTAGATGTTTTCCAACTTTTTTTTTTTCTCATAAAAGCATGAGCTCGGTTGATACTGTATTTGAAACTAAGAATTCAGTCCAATAATGCATTGAAAAGTTTGATCGTGGAAAAAAGACGCTGATTTCATTTGACCTATTTAAAATTATTTGTGAAAATATGGTAAAAATCTGCCTCCGTCAGTCTCTGTCTCAGTTATTGCCTTTCCTACAAATTTCGTAGCTCTACGTGCAGGGATTATCGAGGAGTTTGTGTACAAAATGTCTAAATTCATACTTACAGATTCTAGATGTCTTTGTTCCAACTTTACTATTATAATGTTTGTTTTCCTTACATTGTATCTAAGGTCTATCTATCATTAACACGGCAATTATCGTCTAACTTATTTTTTCACCATATTCCTCATTGTTACTTTCGTCGAAGTGAATCTTACCTTTACGATTAGTGATAAATAGCGTAATGAATATTTAAAGTTACTAAATCCACCCCGATCATAAACTTAACAATGACAGGATTGATACATTTTTTCTGTGCTATGAATATTAATGATGATTCTGACACAGCATAATGTAGATGCTTTATTGAGAAAGGTTTTCGACTGATGTTTTCCAGTGGATTTTAGAGGCACTCTATTTCGCTTCTCTAGTTCCCTGTCTTCGAGAGCTGTACTACCGAGAGAGCCAAGACGGGATGTATTCTACAGCAACGTTTCTCTCTGCTTACTTTGTGCATATACTGCCGTTCAACATCATCAGTTGCGCCTTGTTTTCAGCATTCCTATATTGGTGAGCATGTTATTAACTCCCCCTTAACTACATCTTTATTCATGTTCATCCAAGAAAATCATAACAGTTTGAACATTTTATTTAGACAAAAAGGTAATAAAATAGTATCTTCAAAATGGCCATCTTTGACTAAGTTGTATCTGAGCCATAAGGCATTTCTTCATACGAGTGTAAATTATAAAACTTAATCATGCTCATAGCTTTAATGTTTCCACAGTCTGACTTGTGACTGCATTAGAGCCTGGTCTCATGCTCATTTTCACTCCATTCTGTCGTCCCTATACGGACATCTCCCTTGCTTTATGATAGTCTGGTGAGTTGGATTTGTCTCTTGAGGCCCACAAACACAAGGGTGGCTCTTGATAAATAGTAACTTGCTTAAATAAAAGACAATATACATCGCTAAAGGCTTACACGGCATCCATTATTGTATACACAGCCATTTTATAGGCAATATTTTCTTCCTTACTAATAAAAAAAAGGGTTGTGGGTTTTAACGACGACCTGGTGGCGTTCGGCATGTTCATTCTAGTCTCTGTGATGTTGACCCAATTTGGAGAGATGATGGCAGTGGCCGTGCTGGGAGTGTTCAGGTCTGCCCAACTGGCCAGCGATACCACATCCCTGGTCTTCTCAGCCTCTGGCTTTCTGTCCACCGGTTTGATCAGGTCAGTATTTGTTCGTTTGTTTCTTTGTTTTTCGTATCTCTTTCTTGTTGTTCTTATTTTGGCATGAAAGTTTCTTTTTAAATTTCTGAAAGTCTTTCTTTGAAAGCCTTGGTTTTTTTTTTTTTGCGCAGACTCGCAATAATCTTTATTTTTTTCTCCATACCCCCTTCGCCTTTTCTGTCGTTGTTTTTTTTTTTTTTTTTTTTT
>BLXT01004148.1:1384251-1395870 GCA_019648995.1 Plakobranchus ocellatus | reverse complement strand
CTCTCTCTCTGCATCTCTCGCTTTCTCTGATTAATCGTCATTCTGTTTAACTGATAACTGGCTATCAATCTACCGTTAGGTCTTCGAATCTTTCAATTATAAAAAATCTAATTTTTCAATCGATTTCCCTTCTAATGACCGCAACATGAATGGCTATCTAACAATTAATGATACCATAATTATATAATTTTATTCAAAGCTTTCCTCATGTAATGGCAGGCAATGCCAACTCCCAAAACCTCTTTATCTAGAAGAGAAAGGAAATTCTACAAGTAATACATTTCAGAGAGGGCATCAAAATCCACATAATATAATGGAATACTTTTAAAACAAAATTGTAAAAATCGTTTTGGTTTAAGCGATTTCTAATATAATACGTACAGGTATAACGGAACGAGTTGAAAAAGGATTCCTTACTGCGTTTATTTTTTTTTTCTTTTTCAACATACATGTAACAGGCTGTGTACTTCATTGGTAATAAAAAGATCATATTGCTGTGATTAAAGCTCACTTATTTGTTGTCTTGTTTAACACATCAGGCTAGAACTATGAGTGCATTTCCTCATGCTTAGAGTAATTCTGCAGCTAGCTTCACTTTTGTATTCTTTATTTTTTTATGTCAAGAGCCTTGCCTTGAGTTCTAGTTCCAACATTCTAGTCTTATATTTGCCTAACTTTGTCCTTCCATGCATGAGTATTTCTTTTAGACTTCTAGATTCTATGTTCACTTCATGTGCTATTCCCAGCAAGCCTAGTTTTTTCAACTCTACTCTGCTATCAAAGCTGAGACTGCCTGAGGATTCCTTTCTTTTACATATTTTATTCAAATAAGATCCTTGTTTTGCTATGAGAAACTACACTCCAAGTATTAGTATCCTGGTTTACTGCAACTGGTGAGTAAAGCT
The DNA here is from genome assembly GCA_019648995.1 of Plakobranchus ocellatus. Lineage (NCBI taxonomy): Eukaryota > Metazoa > Mollusca > Gastropoda > Plakobranchidae > Plakobranchus > Plakobranchus ocellatus. The sequence goes on along the minus strand of BLXT01004148.1, from coordinate 1,394,965 downwards.
GTGACTTACATTTTAGATTTTAAGGAGAATTATTTAACATGTAAATGGACCTGTAAATTCAATAAATATCTTAAGGTAACTTGTGAAGGTAATGATTAAAAAGGTCCATTGCTCACACTATTATTAATAATTTGTACTGTATTGTAGAAATATTTAAATGAGGTAAAAGCCCATAGCCTATGGAAGCGTTAATCTCAACTCTAAAGCATTGAGAAGAATCATTTGATTAAATTTATTTTATTTTAAGGACTGTTTCATAAAGCATTGGACGTTCGGTCTTCAACTTAGCGAAACCTTAACGATAGAGGTTGAGGGCCGCTATGTTTAATATATTAGAGATGTGTTTGTATTACTTCGGGTTATTGTACAAGGGCTGATTGGCTAGTCCTAAATAATGGTTGTAATTTTGATTAAAAATAAAACCTCTTTGTACATTTGACATTGATTTGACCCTTAGGCCACGTGTTCGTGTCCAAGGTCGTATGGTGAATAAGCTTTTACTTTTAAAATGTAATTTTAATGCAATATCACTTTTTGGTTTTGTTTTAGATGCCACGTCAATTTTTTCATATTACCCTGTCTACCAATTTTCTTGCAACTTTTTCTACCAATTTTTTCGAGAAATTTTCATTTCAATTGAACATTAAAAAAAACGAAGCTGACTTCGCTTCATTCATTTTGTGAAAAAGTTAGTGAAGTTTAATACGCGTAGCGTAAAAAACTAAAATTGGGGAAATCTTAAACTTAAGTGTTACAAAACAGGAAGTAAAATAGCTTGCAGGTTTCACATAGGTAGCGGAAAATGATTTGTGTTATATTGTTAATCTTATTTACCTGTTGCCGCTGTTGAGTTTTAATTGTTTTCATTTATTTCTTATTTTTATTTTAGTCTGCTTTTAAAATGTAGTTTTATTATTTTCTTATTTTATCGCCATGTGGATAATAGTCTATAATCTATTATGCCCTTTTGCCTCGAGACTATTTTTAAATTACGATAGCTTACTGATATTAATAATCTACAGTTTTTGTGTGTAATCTTTCGAATGCCCTTTGCCTATTATGCATGATTTGTCTATATTTCATTGTATATGGTATTGTTTTTATCTTTCCCACTTATTTCCCTCTTACTTATAGCTGAAAATATCGTTGACTTTCCTCTGGATATACTTCCAGCATCGCTTACTTTCACAGCTTTGTATTAAGAAGAACAATCATGATTTACGAGTATAAGAGAAAGTTTTATCAGATCTTGGTAAAATAATTATGCATGAAAAAAATATCATTCTAAAGTACAAAAAGTATGATGGTAGAGCTACTTTAATGGACGTCGATTATGCCAATCAATATAAGTTTCTTAACAAATCACAAGAATAATCTTTAAAATCCTAAAAAAATGGATTTATCTTTCTTTATGTTTGATAAAAAATTGAACGATAAAGCATCAATGACTGTACATACTGAATGCTTCAGTTGTAGCTTATTTTTTTCCTTTTTAGCAACATATTGGGATTCAAAAAAAAAAAAAGAGAGACAGAGAACAGCCACACTTGTGTTATGCTTTCATCAAGTCTTTTGGAAGCGTGATCGTATCTGAGAAGACTTAACTCACTTCATCCTCCATTAAAACTATGTGGAACATTCAATTTCACACAAAATTCTGTGTGAGTAGTCACATCATCCTACCTTAAAGATAATCAAACATTCAATTCCATTAGAAGCAAAATCGGGTGTGAGTAGATTTTACTCATTTCATCCTACATTATAATATTATATCTATGGGAACAAATCTTTTCTACCACAACCAAAATCGCGATTGAATAGACTTTGCTAACTCCATCTTTTGCTGTAAATTATGGGATATGTTCACATGTTTTGGAAGCAAAATCGTATCTGAGTAGACTTTAGTTACATCATCCTGCATTACAACCATCTCAAACGTTCAATTCAATTAGAATAAAAAATGTATTTGAATAGATCTCACTCACTTTATTCTATAATGTAATTAATGGTTTGCTTTCAACTCTTTTGGAAGTAAAATCGTATTTTAAAGACGGCGCAGTTTTTTTTCTCCCATAAACTAATAAACGTCAACGTTTAACAATGAATGAGATGATAAAGGGCGTTGGTGGCTCAATGGTTGAGGAATCCTTCCTAAACTCTGCAGGGCATGTACATCGTGGATTAAAGTTCAAAACTTTCCCACAAAGTTCTGGATTAATGTGGCCCTAAAAGCCTGATACCATCACCTTACAGTGAACGGGCGAAACAGATGAATCAGATCAGAGGCAACAAATTGATTTTATACCTCCGACTTTCAATGTTAAGAATAAAGTTCGCACAAGGTTCTTCATAAATTACACGTCTTTCTATTGTATAGCTGTTAAATACCAGGCGTAATCCCGACAGTTTGGCCTTCGTCGACCTCACGATAGAATCCTTCCTTCAGATTTAACGGCAATTTCCCTTACAACTACATCACGACAGAATAGATTACATAAATATTGGTATAGAATGTTAATGATGAAATTTAAGGAATCAGCTGCGAAACGACCCTTAGTGAAAACACTTTGGTGATCAAACTGACCCCCTAAACGATGTTTTCTTATTCTGAACCGGTTCATTTCAAAAACTGAGAAAACAAAATTGAGAAATGCGGAGAGGGGGGCGAAGAATGGCATTCCCTAATAATCTCTTTTTGTATTATAGATTTTTATCTTTTTGTAATTTGCAAAGGGGACTCGAACAACACACCCATAAATGTAAGAGCTAAATGTAAAGTATTCAATGTTTTTATGAGCATTGAATTGTTTATTAAAGTTCAACAACATTGCAAATTAAAAATTATATAACTTGAAACAAACAAAACAGTAGATGCACGAAGAGAGTCACGACTTCTACTTATAAGTGCTAAGTGAGCTGAATATAAACAAGGGAGCTTAAAGAAAAATTATCTAATTTCCTGCTCCATAGACAAATGCTATTTAATAATGTCTTATCTAGCTACTTACTAATTTCTAGGAGTTCATTTTTTTAAAGGAAAAATGCTGTAGCTTTCACCATTAATGGAAATTTAAGATAAAAAAGTATTTTAACAACTTCTGTGGAAAAAAAACCATTTTATTTATAAAGACAGCAAGTAAAAAAACAAACTGTTTTTTTTTTTTCAAAGTTAAATGTAACCAAATCTTTTCTCTTTATAATCTTTTCTATCAGTCAAATTTATCACACGTGGTGAAGTGTTACGCCCAAAGTGAGATTATCCAGATTAGACCTCTGATTTAGACTCAAGATAGATTTAGACTCTCTCTAACCTTGGCTCAAAGACTTTACGCCTTGGCTCCTACAGGCACAATCCACAGATTTAGTGATGTGAAGCGCATTTTTACAGATGATTACAATGAAAGCTTTTTGTTTTCTGATGATTGTGGTGAAAGTAACAACAGATGCACTGTATGTTTCCCATACGCTCCATTTCAACATCAATGCAGAGCTGACAGTTAATTGTTTAGAATCCAAGATCGAAACACCCCCAAGTGGATAAGGCGACGGAGCTGACAAAAACGATAAATGACACAATCATATTAAACGCCTCTCTTCGTGTTTCGTACGTCGGTTCTAACACGTGCAGGCGATGGGACGCGGGTTTGTTTTGGTAAAAGTGAGTAAGAGAGGCGGTACGCTTGTTGCGCTAGCTGTGGCGTTTGTTGGCATCGATGTTTGAGCCTAAAGACTAACCTACCAACACTGAGTCTGAGAACAAAACAATATGAAGCAAAACAAAACAAGGCCAAACAAAACCAAAACCGAACAAAAGAGCAAGACAAAGGGTAAGCAAAATAAAACACAGGGAAATAAAACTAAGCAAAATTTGAAAAATAAACGAAAAAAAACAACAAAACAACAACCAACTTTTACATAAAAAAGCTGTGTTGTCGGCGTATATTTTAAGTAAACCTTTCAGGCCATTGAATCTTAAAAATAGTTCAAAAGAAGCCTTTTAGATGGCATTCCTTCAACATAATCTACCACAACTGTGATTTCACTCTACAGATTAGAAGCTCAACGGCTTAAAAAAAAAAAACAAAAAAACCCCAGCCCGTTCGAGTAAGACTTCCAACAGAAAATATGACTCGCCATACATGCATGATTTTCAAGAACATGTCGTTTTATATAAGTTCGCCCCGTGATTTTAGGCATTGTGCAATGATGAAATTCTAACACAATTGCAACTTATTCGTGAATGAAAGTGTAACATGTTTACAATAATGCTTGAAAACAGTAAACAGTATAATGTTGAGATGAAACTAGTATTTCTATTTTATAACAACATCAGTCTTTACTTCTTCACCCGACTCTCTCTGAGAGCTTTTCTCCTCTTTTGCTCTCTCTCTTTCTCTCTCTCTCTCTCTCTCTCTCTCTCTCTCTCTGTTTCTCTCACTCTCACTTTGTCTCATCCTCAGTCTCTCTCTAGAGTCTGTCGTTCTGTCTCTTTCGCTCTCTCTCTCTCTCTCTCTCTCTCTCTCTCTTTCACTCTCACTCTCTCTCACCCTCTCTCGTATCGTTCTCTCTCTCTTTCATCTTTTCTCTCACGCTCCCTCTATTTGTCTAGTTTTCATTCTCTCGCTCTCACTCACCCCCCCCTCTCTCTCTCTCTCTCTCTCTCTCTCTCTCTCTCTCTCTTTCTCTCACTCTGGCTCTATCAAATGATATATTTTTCCATTCTCTTGTCTACAGTTTGATCCATTTAAAGCCTATGATAAAAGAAACAGCATCGAGCTTAGAACACCACACCTTCTTCGCTTTGATTGCTAATGGCATGTTGAAATATGAAATATTTTGGCATCAAGAATCAATTAAGCTCAAATCCTCTGGCAATTTGCCATGACAGCAGGACTTGTGCACCAACGTCCGCACGTCACTCATCATACCTGCCTGCGCATGCGCTCTTCCTCGACGATGCACATCCGCTCTTTTGTAGCCTGCACCATACACTGAGCTTATCTGTCCAAACTGTAGAAGATTGTTTGTGTATCCCCGCTCGGGTTTTGCATTTGTTCTGATTATTCTTGACTTAGAGGAATGAAAGATACAGCTTTTGCTTCTTCTTGATCTTCTCGTGGAAGATTTTACAATTTTCGGGTTGTCTCTAAAGAGAGGGTCAATTGGGTTTAGGAATTGTAAAGTTGCACAGTCTGGTCTCAGTACTAAAGCTGATGAGGGGATTCCCGTTTGGCTACGCACATTTCGATTGCCAGGGAATGCGGAGGGTTTAGAGCCTCCTGTGTGCTTTATTTTCTTTCTGTTCGGGCGAGGCAAACGGCACTCGCATCGGAACACATCCCACAGAAACGATCCGAAGCGGTGCGTTGAGCGCCCGCAGTTCTGCGCGTACAAGTACGGGTCGAGAGCGCTGTTCAGAAAAATGAGTGCGATGCCACAAAGTTTGACTTGAAACAGAATGATGGATTCACCCGTGAACAGTTCCAGAGTTTGTGAGATCACCAGAGGCGTCCAACATAGAGCGATAATAAGGATGACCACTAAGCACATGGTTATAGCCTTGTTCTCTTTGTCCAGAGCAGCCATACAATTGCAGCACGCACAGTGTTTCAAGATCTCTTTCCTTTCCCTACGCTCTGGTTTGGCCGGAGAACTTGTTTGCGTTTGCGTCCGTTCTTTTTCGATATCCGCAGGTTCTCCGGTTTCTACTAGGATCTGCTTTAGCTCAGGGCATGGTGGCGAGTCCTTGGCTTTTCCTGCTGCTGCGTATTCTGAAGCTGATGACAGTTTAGAATAGGCAGAATTCTGAAGCAGCGGCTGGAGGGCCTTCACTCGCAGGTAGGTCTGGGTTCGCACAGCACGGGCAATCACACAGTAGGCTGTAAGGATGACTACACAGCACACAGCAACCACTGGAGTGACGAAGACCATGATGACATTGTCGTGAGGAATGCGGCTGCTGTTCAGCAAGGCCTGGCATGAAGTCTGGCTGTCTGACCATGAGAGAGTCACGCGAAGCATTCCGCCGAAGGCAGCTCCGAAGCTGATGGCGTATATAGTCACCAAGATGGCTGCTGTCCGTCGGGCAGTTAGAGCACCCTTGACCTTTCCTGTGACCCTAGACTGCCGATGACCAGCAATAATCATCAGAGTAAGCAGTGAGGCTAATCCGCACAGGGTGCAGGCGAACAGAAATCCTCCGCAGAATTCCCGAGGTGCTGGCGGAGGTGAGGCAAACAGCAAGTACAAGAACGTCGGGGCTAAACAAGAGCACACTATAAAATCCGTGCCGGCTAAGTTATAGACGAGAACATCAAAGTTAGAGCGAAGTCTGCGACACTGTAAGGCAGAGATCAGGACCAAGCCGTTCCCAAATGTGCCCAAGACGACAACGAAGATGACAAGTACCGTGCAGACGGCCATGGTTGCGGTGTGGACAGACCCGTGGAAGGAAGGGTCCCATTCTGGCCCTGACAAGCCTGCTAGGTTCGCTTTAACATTGTCTGAGGTGTCTATACTAATGATGCTATCACTGCTGCTGCTGCTGTTGCTGCTGAAGATAACAGCGTCCTTATAACTGAGAACCACAGCCATTGTGCAAAAAAAAAAAAATGCAAAACTTGAAAACTAAAACATTCGTGAATATTCAATTAAAAATCAGGATTAGTCTGATGCTATGACCCTGCGTTTTCTTTAAACATTATAACGGCACTCTTTTTGAAGATCTGTCCAAAATATTTCTTATTCGAAATCCTCTCAGCTTTTGAAAGCATTTACAGAATGACATGATGATGCAGATGTGACAAAATAATCCTCGAAGATCTTCAGGGCAAAGGGAAAATCCTTTGAGAGTCTGTTTGAGACCAAACAGCTTAAAAAGGTAATTCTCAATGGCGTCTACATTTTCAAATCTTGAAATCCTGGGCTTGCGCGAGCGGGGCGTGGGATCAAACTGATGTTATTGGAGAGAATTGGCATCACAGCTGGATTCTTGTTGTTGTTGTTAGTTTGTTTGGTTTTTTTTTCTCTGATTTTTGCTGTTGTTTAAAAACACTTAACATTGCCTGGTAAGGTTTAAAAATGAGTAAATTCAAGATAGGAGTCGGAAGACTGTAAATTAAATGTGAAATAAATGTCAAATGTCTATGGAAGTAAATCTCATCACAAATCTCATGGGAAATTATCTTCCTCTTTTGAAGAGATGATGCTCAGTTAATTTTTGGTCCTGAAACTTAATACGAAAAAAGCACAGGGCATGATGAAAGAAACGTGTTAAAAGTATTTTCTAATGGCAGTTGATGCATACCTCAGAGGGGAACCACGGAGGCAAAGCCAGTCTTGTTTCCCCCTAAATCTAAGAAAACACAGTCTAGTATTACATGCCCAACATTTGCAGTGGCACTTGCTTATATGGAATACGGGCAGAAAGGAAATTCTAGTAGTTAGCAAGCGAAACCTTAGCGCTGACACACAAGTGAATGTGGTGAACAGAAGGAATAGGCTGTAAAAGTTGCAGTAGATTGGACTTTTAAAACCTTTAATTTTCCTAGCAGCTGGTTTTTCCCCCCTTTCTTTCAGATGAATCCAACTGCTGTTTGGGTAGGCGCAGCTCTGCTGATATTACTTCATCGAAGATCAGGAAGAAAAAAAATGTTTGTCAAGCCCTGGAAGAAAGAAAGAAAAAAAAATCAGGTAAAAAAAATTATAAGAACAATCTGATAAAGTGTATCCCTATAACTAGGCAAGCCAAGTCTCAATATCAAAGTTTCTTTAATGGAAGGAAAAAGAAATAAGCTGAAAGAAGAACATACGGAAATAAACGTAAAGGAAGCGACCAAGAGTTCTAACTAATTATTTAAGATCAGAAGGATTATGCAAAGGGGAAAAGAAAGATGAAGAAAAACAGAGGGAGAAAGAAAAAGAGAGAGAGATGTATAACAAGCGCGACGAAATTAGAGGGATTGAAAGACGAAAAGAAACATACAGAGGGAGGGAGAGAGAGAGAGAGAGAGAGAGAGAGAGAGAGAGAGAGAGAATGTGCATGAAATTGAATAAGAAATCGAAAAATTGGGTGGCGATACGACTGAGGGGTAAAAGACCGGTAGGTCAGACTTGCCAATGTATAACTACAAAAAAAAGCAAGGAGAGTTACGTGGAATCTTGATATATATATATACATGTATGTATTGACGCAACCTAAGGGGAAAAAAAGCAACTTAAGAATTCCTTTGAAAACAGAAAGAGAGAGAAAGAGAGAGAGAGAGAGAGAGAGAGAGAGAGAGAGAGAGAGAAAGAAAGAGAGAGAATGAGAGAGGGGCGAGGAAAGGGAAGGGAGAAAAGCGAGAGAGAAAGAGAAATGGGAGGGAGAAAAAGAGAGAGAGAAGAGAGAGAGAGAGAGTGAGTGAGACTATATCCTTAAAGAAATAATATTATATTTTCAATGATTAAATTGCCTCCATGTTTATCTTTCAACTACAATTAAAAATTTCGATTACAGGAATCATAATAACTATAATCATGTTATGATTCTGGTAATGTTTCGCCTTTACGGCTTAAAATAAAATAAGATTTTAAAAAATACCAGAGGAAGTCTTCTATTTTTATTTTAATTTACACCGATGAAGCTGCATAGGCGAAACGTTTGGATGTTCTATTGTAACATTAGTTAATTTTAGGAGTACTGTTTTGTTTTAAATATAACATTTAGTTGGCAACTGTCTCCTTCCTTTTCACTTCATGTCATGATTCGAAACAACAGATAAACAAACAATGACAAAATATCACAATTCGTTGAAGAGAAGAAAATAAAACATTAGTTTATATGAACGTCAGATAACATATGCTTATCGGATTGAAAAACTGAAAATTAATGTCTGCAGCGTAACATCGCATTTCTACCTTACATATAAATACAATTGCTTATTTATTTATTTCATTATTTTTTTACATGATTTATTGTAGAAAGTCAAACCGCATGTAATGGCAAGCCAGACCACTAAAAAATTGAGTGTATTTCATCAGCTATGACAACAATTACATTAGCAACAATTGATCTGCTAAAGAGGCTATTAAAATACGGAGACTGATAGGAAAAACAACGTTTGGTTTTTTTTATTTTCGTTTTTATCCTCTACATTTTCCACAAGACATGTGATGTATATATCATGAAACCCTATATGTAAACAAGTATGATAAAGCAGTTTTTAATATCCCTGCCTTGATAAATTTTATTATTATAGCCTTCTGGAAGAGGGTGAGGATTAATAGAGAATGCAAAAATTGAATGTGAGACAGAAATAGAAGAAGAGATTTAGAGTGAGAGAGGGACAGAGGTTTACAAACAGGCAAAGAAATAAACAAAACAACAAACAGACCGATTGACAGAATAATAGGCAAATAAAAAGAGCTCTTTTATCATAATTATTCTTCTGATACAGGTTAAAATCTCTAAATTCTATAGACACGGATAAAGAATAGACGGATAAAGACAGAACAATTGACACGGAGAGATACAAAGAGAATGACATATAGAAGGGGAGACTACAAGAGAGACACACATATAGAAAGAGACTTGGAGAGAGAGACACATATCCACAAAGAGAAAGATGCGCAAAAATACAGATAGAGAATGACTGGAAGAGGGAAAGACAGAAAAAGAGGAAAGAAAGAAAGAAAAAGAGAGAGAAAGGGGAAAAAGGGAAATAGTTTTGAAGAACATAAAAAAGGCATCAAATTAGGGGTAATTTCAAGCCATAATAATTAAGTTTGTTGTTATGTTCGTAACCTTAAAAGTCGTTAGGTGAATAGATAGTTATCGGTAGACTATTGCAAAAATTTGAAGGGGAAAAAAGCGAAAGAGAGAGAAGGAGCTCGAGAAAAATGGAGAGAGAGAGTCAGAGAGAGACTAAAATATAGAGAGGAAGGCAAACAGAGAGGGAAAGACAGAGAGTATAAACAGAGAGAGAAAAAGAGAAAGACAGAATAGATGGATATAGGAACAGAAAAAGGAAAAAGAGAGCCAGATAGATAGGCAAACAGATAGACGAAAAAATAGGTACATATGCAGACAAAAAAGCGGACAGTAGAGAGATATCATAACTAAAGAAACGCAGGAAACGAAATTTCTAAAAGTGACAAGTCATGACCGCAAGTATTTTCTGTTATTAGGAAACATAATAAAATCACCAAGGTAAAAATAACTTTAGTGTATTTAATCTTTTCAAGGAAAAAAAAGAGTTTTTCAAATGCACAGCTGCGAAATCACACGCACAAGAATACATACACAAATGTACAAGGTGAAACAGGTAGGCGGAAACACAGAGAACGGAAAGAGGAAGAAACAGAGAAAGACGGACAAAAAAGAAAGAGACGCAGAAAGAGAACAAGAGAGAGAGAAAGAGTGAAGGAGAGAAAGAGAGAGAGAGAGAGAGAGAGAGAGAGAGAGAGAGAGACAGATAGGGTGGAAGAGAAAGAGAGTTAAATATCGAAACTATGAAAACACACAAAACGACATCAGATCATGATAAACTAAATCATTATTATTCATTGCTCCTGTTTTGAGAAAACGTAATTCATCGTCTATAAATCATCAAGATTAAAAAATATAAAAAAATCATCATTAAGTCAATTTGGATGTAAAACGTTTTTGAAGATGCACAGCTGCGAAAACAGAAAGAGAGAGAGAGAGAGAGAGAGAGAGAGAGAGCGAGAGAGA
>BLXT01004148.1:1308859-1336319 GCA_019648995.1 Plakobranchus ocellatus | reverse complement strand
AAAAAACCTCTACTGAGCTCCCCAATACTACACTTAAAAATTAAAATGTTATGATTCATCATAGAGTCACACAGGTTTGAAAATTTTAGTACATTGTTTAAACTTCTGTCTCCAATACAATGGCCACCATCTGATCAGTCAGTTGATGAAAATAAAACCCTGATCTCAAATAAGCTAGGAATGCATTTAGTATGACAATTTACTGGGTTGCTCTAATATAGAACCCTCAAGCTTAATCATAATGATTTACATATGTCAGCACTACTTGATTGAGACTCAAAGACAAAAGAATCAAATTTTACAATAAGAAATTTGCATGGATGTATTCCTGAAAAAAAAACAAAGCTTTCCACTTTCCCTCTATTGGCATTAAGAAATCACTGACATATTTGAGAAATCTAGGGCTGACTCTGTTAAAAACCTATTATGCCTATTAAGACCTCATAAAATTACATTTGGCCTTAATAAATTGATAATCTTCAAAAATTCTTTAAGCAAAATAATCGCCACCCAAGAATAAAACAGCTCGTTTATTAATGCAGAGTAAAATCTTTCTAACAGTTTTGATGTTCTGTAGAATGTGCGAGTCAGAAGTTTTTATTTTGTTGGAATATTCTCAAATACAAAAAATTGAGACATTTGTTTATTTAAGGCTTTAGACTATTCCAAGCTGGACCTGCATTTAGGATAATATCCACAATTATATTTCATAAACTATTTGTTTCAAGGTAGCAGCTCTGCCATAATTATTTTAAACACTTTAGAATCAGGAGCCTAACTGCAAGTGCAAACCCTCACCAGAGTCTAGAAGGTACGCCACATTGGACTGAGCCACCTCATAGCCAAGATCAGCAAGAAACATGTACTTGACCAGTGCAGTGTCTACATGGCCTTCATGGTACATGCGATGGGCATCCATCATCATCTCAGACCATTTTCCTCTCTCAGCCACATTCTTGAATAACTAGAGAAATAAAGAACACATTCAATCCATTCTCTTTTTATTATATTCTTAAATAGCTAGAGAAATAACAAGAAACACAATTGTGGAGAATTAGTGCTTCAGCTAATAAAAAAGCACTTTAAAGAAAAAAAAAGCAATGTTTCAAGCATTTGAATATCCACGTGAAAAGACAATAAAACTCTTCTACTGGCAATATAATTTAGGCAGAAGTTTTGTTATTTTGTTCTAGTTTCCAGCTCATTACTTATTATTTGACATAAACAAAAATATTTTTTTAAAGTGTCAATTTTGTTTGTTATTTTCGTGTTAGAGTCTTCTACCTCACATTAAAACACCCAAACATTATTTCTACAGATCTCAAAGTAATTTGTGCAGCACTGTGGAAGTTTCACCCATAATTCCATATTTTAACATAAAAATGGAGATATATTTACATATTTTCACACAAACATACACATATCTTGAAAAACATTTATTGCTGCATAATATGGCATTTGCAGATGATATGAACAATTAAAGTAGTAATACTTGTGAACAGATATTTTAACATTAACCCTCTTTGATGCACATTAACTTGTAGCTTGTCATGGTCCACTTCCTCACAATAGCCTTGCTCTGTTTATTTGTGCTATTCGTTTTTTGTTTTTTTTTTATACAGGATACAGGAGATCAACCTAACAGCTGCCACTTACACCCTAGTCTTTGAAATTTGGCAGAGGGCAGAATATCCAATATACTCTGAAGTGATGGCAAAGCAACAAGCAATAAATATGTCTTTTTTATCTATGCCTACCTCAACAGCTGTGTAACAGTTCCGCAGAACCCCTGTGCCAGTGGCATGCATCTGCGCAAGGTTGTAATAAGCCAAAACATGACCCTTCTGGGATGCCATTGTGAAATATTTCACTGCCAGTTTGTAGTCCGTTCGAACACCATTGCCACCTTAAGTTAGGGAAAAGTATTCCAAAAAAAATCTTTGACCACAACTTTTCTCCAAGTCTTAGCATTTTCATTACTTTTGCAGAAAATAAAATATTCAGTCATTCTTACACCTGAAAACAATGGAAGCTTTAAACCAGAGATGGATATCTGAGGGGGAGTAAAACAATGTTTCTAAAAAAATCTACTCATACCATTTAAGAAAACACTGGGATCATAATTAAATAAGACCCAAATCAAAATAAATACTGAGCTCAACTTCAGATTTGAAACCAATAAAGCATTTCAGATAAAAGCATCTTCATATCTAGAGTTGGTTAGTGTCACCACTAAACAAAACACTTGGAAAATATAGAATTCATGCATCTTTAACTGTTCGTAATTTCAAACACTGCAAGATGCCTTCAAAGGTTCTGAGGGATTTTGGATGTAAAAAATTTAAAATTCTTATAAGTGTACCTTTATTTTTATATAATTTATCTGCGTCAAAATGTCTTAAAATGTAATGGTAGGACATCACAATTCTAACATCTGTGATAGATTTTTTATGTAATAATTACTATCTTTATCATCACTAGCACTGCTTTGTATCACTCACTAAAGTACATAATCCCCAGCTGAAGTTGACCATCTACAGAACCTTGATCTGAGGCCAGGGAGAAGTAGCGGAACGCTTTCGTCACATCCTAGAAAAAATATACATAAGAATATATCAAAAATTGACTGAAGGACAGGCTAAAAGCAACCAATAACTGTTAAAAATAAGTCATGAACATTGCAGTTCCACTGTGAGAAGCTCAGTGCCTTTTTTTTTATTATTATTTGCTCTTACTGGTCAAAAAAATTAAAATCTTTCCATTTAAAAATGAAAATAATTATTTCCTTGTAAAACTTGATATTATCCCAAAGGTTTCTCCATGTCAGACTAGAAAAAACAATTGAGAAGATATAAAACCATCCAAAGAGCCATCCATCTCTGAAAAAATAATGGCAGAATTTGTCTTTTAATTTGTAAGACTTTTTGTCTCTATCTGTGCTTCCACCTTTGTTCTGTCCACACAAAATTTTGCTTAGTAAGTACAAGCTGGTTTTCTCATATGTTTCACCATGATACACTTTTAAAAAGTATGAACTTAGAGATCAATTTGCTTTCTACCAACACTAAACAAAAAAAAAACAAAAAAAAAACCAACAAAAAATGTGTAATCTCAAAGCCACCACGTACCTTTTCAACTCCTAGACCATTTAGGTACATCATTCCAAGCCCAGCTTGACCAATGTGGTTTTTCTGGAAGTTTACAAAAACAAGTTTTTTTTTTCAGAAACAAAAAAACCGGTCTCAGTGTCGATTTACATCCTTGCTAAACTCTTCTCAAATTGTAACAGAAAGTTATTTTGGAATATGCACAGTGTTCTTTTTTCATTGTTAAAAAATTTAAAAGGCACTGTTTTACAGTTGTCGAAGAATTCAAAATCCATCAAAACAAACAATTCTATCACAAAAGTTATGTTGCTGTACAAAATACAAATTTTAAACTACACCTTTTCCGAAGATTTCTTGAAATACTCAAAGGCTGTTTGGTTGCTTTGCATGATGAAAGGACTTCCTTCTGAGTGCATCTGTTGACATCGGGTAGAATTAAATCAAGAATATTACTAAAACTAAGGCTAAAATTTAAATTACAATTAAAAAAGAAGAAAATTTTCCACAATAAATACTGGATTTAAGGAGAAATTTAAAAATAATAACTTTGCACAATGAATATTTACGGATAGAGTGAAAAAAAAACAACAAAAAAACCAATTTAATTTTTGCTAAAGATAATCTGGATGTTGTGCTTCTTTTTCTCTCCCGATTTTTCCCAATCAATTGTTTCCTTCAGCAAACCCTGTCTGAAATCTTTCAGTGTGGCAAAGATAAAATTCTATATACCTTAAGCCTAACAAAAAGCTTGGGTTTTACAAAATATGAATTAGAGAAAATAGTAATTCAAATAAGATTCTTGTCAATAAAAAAAAATATCTTTACCCAATGTCCTCAATCAAAAGTTCATAAATCCAGATAGCAGAATTAAACAATTTAAAATACGTAAAGTGCAATTTATGAATTCATTTAAACTGGATTTCTTGTTTATTCCTATCACCCATGACAGTAGGAAGTTTAAAATAACTATTCCACTGAATATTCTTTTCTTCATATCCAGAAACAGAAATTACAATTTTCAAAATTGAAAAGGGAGATTTTCTGTACAAGTGCTAATGTTGAGAGGATTTACAAACCTTCCCCAAGTAACCTAGAGCATGGCCACTTCCTGATTCAGCAGCCGTAGAAAAATAATGGTAGGCTTGCTGAAATACAAAGTTTGGAAAAATAGTTATTTTTTTCACACTTACAATTACGAATCTGGGTCAATTTTCTGAAAAAGTTTTTGTTGATATACTCTAGCTATTTAAAGACGAGGAAAAGCGGGTACATAGAAGCTTTGAAAATCCATCTTCAACAGATATGCATTTTACAATACATACCATAGAAAAGCTTTAGTATTGTGATTTTTTTTTTTTAAAGCGTCGAATAGCCAATTTTGATTCAAGAGTTGAAATTAGTTCTAAAGAGTTTCAACTATATATGTTTTAGCATGTTTGGGAATAAGAAATAGATGTAGAGAATAAATTACAATACATTTAGGAATAGTTTTTGATACTGTTTTTTCTGAAATTAGCTATTTAGGGGCCAATGTAAAACTGTTTCAAAAAGCTTTTATGCATGTCATCAAAAACGTTCCCATACATGATTTCTTGAATTTTAGTGGAATTTAAGTATTACTTGTATAGAAAGAAAACTGATAAAAAATTATTTTACTTTATGCATTTTAGCTCTTTTATTACAATATAAATCTCAGGTTTTTTTAGCCTCTCCAGGTTAGAGACTAGTGATGGGGAAATTAAGCCTGCAGCAAATAATCCTTGAAGATTTCAAGGCACGTCATTCATACCAGAGTCACTGACACCCCACTCTAATCTGTATTTGGAGACACTAAGATATCTCATGCCATTTGTCAATCATTTGACCATAATAATTTAAAAAAAAAAAGTCCTTGAACAAGAGTTGTATAAACCTGAAAATAAGACAAATGAATGTATGTTTGACTGCAGGACTCGATCAAATTTAGATGTAAAGTAAATATCTAGATCAAGATGTGGAATTTTACAGACCCTAACTCTTTTCAGATTTATTGAAAATAGACCTGGATCTAGAATAGCAAACTGTAGATTAAGAGGCCTGTGGATTAGAATTGATTAGTTTGTAAATTAACCATTAACAAAGTGGAGTTTTAAAATCTTTCAGCTATAGATCTGGAATATAGACTTTTTTTTATTTTGCTACTATCTGAAGCCTAGCTGGAGTAAATGAATTTTGACTGCAGTAGAAAAGTTGAGAGGAGAAAAGGAGTCAAAAAGAAAAGCAAATGAAAGATGTAAGTTAGCCATGGAACAAGACAAGAGGATGAAACAGTGGTTTTTTGATCAGTTTAGGCCAAACTATGCCCATTTAAACTCCCAGGTCTAAGTGAGCCTATATGCCAAGATACAGCCTTAGAAAAAAAAAATGATCATTTCAGGCAATTTTACAGTTCATTTTAAATAAATTTTGACAATAGCTAAAATGAGAAAGGAAAAGATGGAATGAAAGGGGAAAGTAAAAGAGGAAAGATTTTAGATAACAATCCTGCTATAAGAGAACATGAAACTGGCTTTTGATTAGTTTTGGCCACAATATCCCCATTTAAACTTCCAGGTCTAAGTGGGTCAAAAAGCCCAGATAAATCCTTCACACACACAAAAAAAAGGTCATTTAGGCCTTCAAAGAAAAAAAAAAGATCATTTCAGGCAATTTGAACGGATCGTTCCATTTTTTTTTTGGTAATGGTATATGCTGCCCTTCTTTCTCAACTCATGTTGGTTCTAACAAACGTTCATAACCCCTTCATGAAACAAGGGCTTTTTGGTGATTTAATTTGCCTGCTATTTCTAAAAAAAAAACTGAGTGCAAGTTGGCCTTATTGTGAGATTTAAACGCTGCATCTTATAAAGGTTTTTCTTTTGCATATTTTAATTATGAAATGGAATCTTTTTTAAAAGTAAATGTATTCCAACCAAATAAAAAAAAAAAAAAAAAAAGAAAAAAAAAAAGATTCATAATTCAGAAACATGCATTATTTTCCTACCTCATGATTTATTTGCACTCCCTTGCCACCTTGGTAATACAATGTTCCAAGAACCACCTGAAAGACAAAAGTAGGGTTACATCTTGTAATATACTGAACTCTTTTGAGAAAATATTTTATGGATGCAAGGGGCATAACTCTTTACCTTCACTAAAAGTCTTGATAGAATTACCAACATTAATTTGTTAAAGATAAAAGAGGATAAAAAATATCATTCTGAGCCCAAATTCATGGAGCTTTAATGCAAGTGAAAGCTGAAATATTTAGGGAAAAGATTGCTTAAGAGTAAATCTTGATCTGCTGTAGCCAAATAAAATGCACTGTGCAGTATTGGTAGTGTTCAATTTATGACAGATACTATACTTCATCTAGTGCTATGTCATAATTGTCAGTTATCTTCTCTTCTTAATCTAGATCTAGATCTAAATCAAGATCTTAAGTCAAATCATAACTCTCATTTCATCTCCTCCCCCCTGGGGTACCTTTGACCAACAGTCCATCGCGCAATAATTAAGAAAACCAAGTCAAATTTTGAAAAACATTATAGCTTTGAAAATGTTCTATGGATCAACGTACAATGAACAGCAAATGAAAGTAGAACTTTTCCCAGAACAACCTCAGCTTTTTCTTTGTGATACCAAACATGAACTATTCATTTGTAAAAGTTCCACTCAGAACACAATAGTTTGCAACTGATACAGGCAAACACAATACTGGGTGCTACAGTAAATTATCAATTAAGATGGAAATTCTTTGACTTTTTTAAACTTTAAGGAAGCAGCAATCATACATTTTATTTTTCAAAGCCTTGAGGTCAGACCAGAAGGATCACATGTCACATTTCACTGATTTAAAATTATTAATCAAGTTCCTTTTTATTAGGTTCCATCAATGAAGACTGGATAAAGTTATCAAGGCTTAATCAAGTTCCTTTTTACTAGGTTCTGTCAATGAAGACTGGATAAAGTTATCAAGGCTTTTTCAACGGCATTTTTATAGAAAAAAAATTAAATGTAAATCTCTTTTTCTCAAAACTTTATTTCAATCATTTTTTTCTCTTCTATTTGATCTCCAACTACTCATAAAAAAACTGGTCTAAAGACATATTCATATTATGTTGGTTTTTTTTTCTCCCCTAAAAATGCCATTTGCAATTTCCAGCAAGGAGTTGGTGGTCACAGAAAAAATTCAATCACCTGTGCCTGCTGATCTCCTTTGTCAGCTAGGAAGTGATAATACTGCAACAGGTCATCATCAAGCATAGGGCTATTGTTGGTGCCAACATTTTCTGCCTCTTCTTGTAACAAGATTCTCTGCATCACAGGCCCGCCCGCAAGTGTCACGGCATCTGCCACTGAAAAGATACAATTTGAGATTACAGTCATGGTATGCGTTTGCTTTTAACTTTAAAAATTTGTCTTAGCTATGAAAATAAAAGAAAGGAAAAGTAAGCTAACAAAAAATCACAGAGTAAATCCAGTCAGAAGTTTAGATAAGCTTTCAAAATGTTTTATAACAGAATCATTCTGTCCCTAACAGGAAAAGAAAACAGCATAAATGTAAGGTTCAGATCAATATCTGAAGGAACATTTTCCATTTCCACTTATCTAAGTCACAAAGGAATTCATTTGCAAAAACAAGCTAGATTATTTGTGTTGTACAATGTGAAATATGTACATTATGCCTTACCTTTTGTAGCAACTTTTCTGTAATATGTCAAGGCAGTCTCACATGATGACTCCACTCCTATACCAGCATAGTAACGATAACCCTGAAAGCACAAAACGATATAAAATACAAAAGAAAAGTTATATACTTAGCAATTATAGTGGTCTTTGATTTTCTTAAATACTACAACTAGATACTTTTAACTCTCTTGGGAATCTACTGGAATTGTGATGTGTATCTTTCTATATACAGCCAGTGAGATTTATATAAAGTAAGAAAGTGATATTAAATTTTAGCACATACAATACTAAATGAAAAAAAAAAAAAAACTTACCAAAGCCATTTGAGCCAAAGGATCACCACCAAGAGCCCCAAAGGTTGAATAAATCAAAGCCTTAAAAAAAGAAAGAAATATTTTTCAATATTGACAAGTATGAAATACTACACATATTGACTTTGTCTTTAAAGATTAAAGCATTACCAGGAATGATTGGCAAATATCCTTTTGCTTTGATGTGATGACATTCATATATTTGTTTCTCATTATTACAACTAACTAAATAGATAAAATAGATAAAAACTAAAAGCTCACGCCTTAGGACAGACAGACTACAACAACAACAAACATGCATTAAAATTTGTAAAAATATGGAATACAAAGGAAAAAAAAAAGTCTTACAAAATAGCTAAAATTAATTCACATTGATGCACAATCTTATTGGCAGAAAAAACCTGCTCAACTCAAAATTATTCTCCATGACTTCTCTATGGAAAAAATTGTTTAAATTTGCGTAGCTCATAATGTGCATTAGTAAAAAAGGATGTTAACTGTGTTTAAATAAACAGAATGCTGAGAAGCCCCTTTATAAGAAAGTCAAGTCTTTTTGTTTTTTTTGGCTAGTCTAAATAAGTCAAATGTTGCAAATGATAAGCAATTTTTCTCTTCACATTTGATTTAAAACTTTCTTATTAATTTTTCACACTTAATTAATATAATTATGCTCAAATATACATATGAATTTAGATTATAAAATAGAAATGCCAACTGGCCCTAGGAAAAAAGCCTGAACTTTTCCAAGATTCCATATAGCTATAGTGTGTCACATCATACCAACTATCATATGTGCAGATCGTTCTAATCAAATTTTAGGCAACAACTGGAACACAAGTCAAATCTCCATAGATTACTTAGTGAGATACCTTAGTTTTTGCTCCAGCTGAATGATATGTACAGCCTCTTTATTTTAAATCTAGGCTAGAGAAAAAAATGTGGCTCTCATTACACCTTAATTCTTCTTTTGTATGAGAAGACTTAAGTGGAGAGCAGTTTTTATTTTGATCTAGAACTTGGCTTATCCTTTCTTTAGGCTTAAGTTTAACTAAAAGACTAGAAACTCCCTGAGACTAGTGCAATCCTTGGTTGAATTTTCAATCTAAGTATACAAGAAACAGGAGAAATCACTATTTTAAAAATCTAACTTGCAACTTTCAGCTAAACCTCTCAAAAATCCTGTAAATCTCTAGTTTTATTTTCAGTCAGATCTCATTATGTAGACCTACATTAAAAAATTTTTTTTTTATTTGAGATCACAATTATCTTCCTCTACATTTGGTTTTAGATCTAGCCTAGATCTATAGCTCTCATAAATTGTACTACATTTGACTCTCTTTCACTTAAATAAACAGCTTGTATCTAGCCATTCTAGAAATAAAAACTGATAAACATTTCAAATATAGGTTCTGTAGGCCTTTAGCAAATAGATGTCTGAATGGTTAGGCTTTGGAGACATCAAATGGCTTTACTCCATGTATCACAATTCAGCAATGAAATTAAGTACTTAGCTGTTTGCTCCTGCAAAATTTGACTCAATAAGACTAGTTTTAAAACATCATTCAATTTTTTTCTATTCCGTTCCTTTTTTTTTTGTTCTCTATGTCCTCACCTTAGCTTGACTTGAATTGTAATGAAACCCAGCACTGTACATGAATGCCAATCCCTGTTTAAGAAAGAATGTAGTTAATACAGGGTGACAGTGTTGCTGTTTGTCACCCTACTTATTTTTTCACAGAAATCTTTTTACACAAAACTTGGTCTTTTAATAGGCAAGAATATATATGTTTAAACATTCTAACAAAAGTTATTGTTAGCATCTATTTTTATCTGGATAAGACAAGTAAAAAAAAAACCAAAAAAAACATGAGATTCAAGATAAAAGAAGCAAGTCTAGAATAATGAGAGAAATTTAGCCTTAGCCTATGACAACTAACCATGCCAAAATTCACTACCTGCAAAACATTACCTTCTTGTAAAGACCTGTTGCCAAGTTATAAAATGTCTTCTATTGCTTTTTTTTTTTTGTTTTTATTAAACAATAATTTGTTGAACTGAATTTTTTATGCGCACTTAGGATACTGATTCTTTACAAACTAATAAAAAATACTTGAGATCTACCATCATAAAAAAAGTTACAATATTTTACCATTTGAGCTCGAGGGGACCCTAAAGATGCGAGTTCTTCAAACAACTCGGCAGACTTGGTTACATTCTGTGGCAGATAGTCTCCAAATAAATACCCAAAGGCAATATATTCTTTTGCACGCTGGTGGTTCAATTTTGATGCTTCTAAAAAATTCAAAAATGCCCTGAAAATGGAATTCACAATGAATTTTAAATGAGTTAAGTTATATAATAATTAATCCTAAATCAAGCAAATTTATTTTGCGTGCGATGACATCCACTCTTTTCTTTATTTATCGAACTGAATGTTTTTAAAATTTTAATTAATGGACAGCTTAAAAGGTTCTCCTTACATTTTTTTTTATAATTTATTGCCAATAAAAAAAAAAATTCAAAATGGCAAGCACCAAGATGAAAATAAACATCTTTGGGGTGAATAACTTGCTTTAATTTTTTCCACGTCAATTTGATACAGCAGCTTATTTTAGCCTGAATCTGAATAAAATGAAAAAAAAAAAAAACCCAATAAAAACAGGGAAGCCCTGAAAGTATTTTAATTGTTGTTGAGCTTTTCAGTTCTTCATATTAGCAATTCTGGTCAGTCATTTTTTTGGTGATTTATCCATATCAATTCCAAAAATGAATAAACAATTTTCAATCAGACAAACATACATATGCTCTTACTCATGGTATTCCTTATAGTATGTGGCATTGATCAATTTTTCACCTGCTTGAAAAAGCTCTTCAGCTGGAGTAGAAATGCGAAGGAAAAAAATTCTGTAAGTCTATGCCATATGTACAAACTAATTTCTTATCATAATAACGCAATGTCTTAAAGAAAAAAGAAAAGTTTAAAACATTTCAAAATCAAAGCAATTACTTGATGATTTACAAATGACCTGTTCAATCTGTTACGTGAAGATAAAAAAATTCAAAATAAATAAGGCATTACTTATAACTCTTTTTTCCAGTTAGACAAATTTCATTTTACATGTAAGTCTACCTCAACTGCCATTATTCTTTTCAGAATTACATACAATAATTATTCTTAGTGGGGAAAAAAACCCATAAATGCCAAAATGTTTTGAAGTCAAAATAGATGAATAGGAGATATAAATACTAGCAGCCTCAATAAAATCTGGAGCATAAACCAAAATAATACAAGTTCAAACTTCTTACCAGTAATTTTTGTTTCTCCCCTTGAAGACAAAAATATAGTCCTCTCTACTTTCCTCGTTCACGTTGCCTATTTTACTTTGAGTATTAATTATTATAATATTAGCAAAACTGTTGAGAGCAGAGAAGTATATTTTTTTACCTAGGCTCTGAATTAAATGAGGGATAAGGCATTTGATATCAAAGAAATCCTTTACACAGCTTTTTTTAAAAGAAGATATACATTGGTTAATAATAATTCTGTCTCAAAGTAAAAAAAAAACGAATCTACTTTACAGTTATATAGACCCTATTCCTGAACAAACTCCACTGTAATTAATACACAACAGCAACAACAGCTGCAAAAAAAAAAAAAAAACACTACAGAAGAAACAAACAAGTCTGTAAACCTTTTTTCTGCTCTGGTGTAAGCTCAGGTTCATTATTTTCCTCCTGGGTCTCCTGATCCTCTGATGTGTCCACCTGAAAATCATCATCATCATCAGGTAAGAAATTACTGCTGTCACCCAGCCCATCATCATCCTCATCCTCCAGCAGCAAGGGAGGCACAGCAGATGTCTCACTGACAGAACTCTCAGCTTGGGGTGATGGCTCCGGCTGTGAGTGTGTGGATGGTGATGACAGGGATTTAGGGTGTGGAGGAGTACCAGACTTCCAAGAGGAGTGATCATCATGTTGATCAGGATATTGGTTAGCTGGTGGTGTAAGCTGTTGCCCACTTTGGGAAGTGGGGGAGACATATTGATGTTCATCCTCAGAATGTTGAGGCTGATGCCTCTGATCCGACGAATGGATAGGCTGATATTCTGCTGGTGGCACATGCTGATGCTGTTGCTGTTTTTGAGTACCATGGAGATGTGCTTGGCTTTGCTGCTCTTGAAAGTGGTGGTCTTCATGATGCTGACTGTGAAACTGCTGCTGCTGTTCTGAATGCCTGTGCTGATCTGGATACTCTTGAGCATAATGTGACTCACTCAGCTGACTCTGCTGTTGACTATTCAGGTGTTGCTCTTTATGATCTGAAGATTGAGAACTTTGATCCTGCTCTTGATTTATCTCAGTATCTCTATTATTTTCAAAGGCATGTGCATTCAGGCCATCTGCCTTTTGACTGGCAGCTTTAATGGCAGCAGCCTGTACACTATCTTGGTGTTGGTGTAGCTGTTGAGACAGATGTCCATCAGAGGGGAGGTTAACTCTGTCATGCTGGGCACCTGCCCCTATGTGCCTGTTGCCCTCAGCACGCTCATGGTTTTCACTTTTAGAACGGGACTCTAGAAAAACATAGGAAAGGTAAAACAAAAACTCATGAGCTGCCACTTGAGTTTCAAGTGACTTTTTTCTGATATCCAAATAGCAAAATTATTACTAAAATTAATTTTAAGATTACATTATAACCGATATATTTTTTTTATTAAATGCCTATCTACTTAATAAAAAAAATAACCACTAGCAGACCCAGGAAAGACATGTTTAGCTACAAAAATTGATGTTTTTTAACAACTAAACAAACAAAGATGTTGTCAAACTTTCTAACTGACTCAATTTTAAAAGCTACAGACTGCTGAGAAAAAACGTAACTTTGTGGAACCCACTATCCAAAAGAAATTGACCTCTCGCAAAAGTCTGTACATGTAACTTAAACTGAAGTATTTACTCCTTATGTCTTGAAAGTCTGGGCATTGCATCATCAGAGAGTGAAAAAGAATTTTGTTTTTGGTTAAAATTTAGAGGTCTACAAATAGTTAATTCATCATCTACTTCGGATAAATCTGAAATTATGGTCGTCTTTATTTAACCTCGAGACCTCATGGCTGCCAATAAATGAGATCCAACTCAACTTATCTACTGCCTGTCTTTGTTCCCAATAATATCTACTTTGCATTGCCTTTAAGTGTCACAGGTGACATAGATACCTTTACTACATAGAAAAAAAGAAAGCCCGTACAAAAGTCATATCAGTGACTATGAGGTTTGAGCTTAAGGGTCATTTCCTACAGCTTTAGGTTATGATTTATTTTTTTAACAAAAAAATTTCAGCGAAGAAAAGTTATTTTTTGTTGCTGAAAGCGAATTTTAATTGTAAGCCTTTTAAATGAAATATAATATCTAAATGTTGGCAGCAGCTTGCCTTTAACTTTAACTAAGTTTTCAATGATTTAGCAATTATCAATAATTTCCATAAAAGATAGTATGAAAATTTTCATGCTATCTGTACATGGAAGCAGTTGATGATTGCCAAACTCATGATTATAGTGAGAGAGAACTGAAAACAGATACCTAAATTTTGGGCTTGGGGGTTAAGTCCATTTTCACAGTACATCACTACAAATAAGGTGCTGAATTGTAGGAGCACAGCCCAGAGCTGGCTATGGTGTTTTCTTGTGATCTTCATGGCAGCCTCAACAAGCTAGAGAAAGAGATAAAATAAATTTGTACAGGCAAAATACTTCATAAATTGCAATGAACTTGATGCAAAATTATGAAATGTAAAATTAAAAATTTTTTTTTTTTTTTAAATTTAAAAAACAAAAAAAATTTGGCAAATATAATCACCAGATTTACCTGCATTTTATAAATTTCCTGGTTAAATAAACAACTGGCAATCATAGATACTGCAAGCGTGTTAGATCTGAAGTCGGTTATAGCACAGAGTTCATAATAATTGCACCTTTAATCATGTATAATGCTAACAGCGAGAAAAATTTTGTAAGATCATTCATCTAAAGAGTTCAATTTCAATATTTCATTCTTATCTTATCATCAACAACATCTTTCAAACATAAATTGTTGGGAAATTTAATATAAAATGTTATCAATGACTTCATATAAACAAGTTAAATTAATTTGCCCTAACACCATCTCATGTTTATAAAATTGATATTTTGTATTTTTTTGTAGTTTTTCATTAAATGTGTTATATGAACAAAGGTAAAATTGCACTAGATCATATCACTATTTTCTCATGAAATGATGAAGCTGCACAAAATGTGCTAAAAAAACTATATGGCCAATAAACATTTATATCTTGAAAAATATTCATTTTCAATGATTAATAAACTTATTGCATTGACTCAGCACATAAAAAAAAATATATAGCAAAATGGTCTCTTGATCTTGATTTGACACTCTGTGATGGTGTAATTCTGCAATAATGCCTAAAAAGTTTTAGTGGTCTTTTCTGATGCTTACAAAAATTGTTATCATTAAAGTAGAGTGGCTCTATAATAACTTAGCTAACAATCTCTTCATTTTGTCAGCAGTCAAAAGTAGACAGGTGTGAAAGTAAGGCAATGTTTTACAAACTGAAAAAAAAGGTAGACTATTAATCTAGTTTAGACCTAGAATCAGTATTTTTTAATTTAACACCTGTCCAAATTTGTTCATGAATTTGATATTCCTCTGGGATGCCCTTGAAAAAAAGCCTGAACTTTTTGTGTAACTCTGAATACTTTGAAAACAACCATGCATGCACAATAAAAAGCAAACAAACAAAACAATGACAATAATACTGATAAGACAGGAAAATAATCACTTTGAAGCATTCTGAAAAACAGCCACCTCCATCAAGCTTTTCTTGGAGCCATCCTTCTAAAACTTGTTTTTCACAGTCTTGTCGATAGTTTTGATGCAAGACCAAGACCAACAAAATCCTCTTCTTTCATTATGTTGCATAAAAATGACAACATAGAATAGATATAACTTAAGAAGAAAATCCAGTTCAGCAAACCAACTGAAACAGATTTCAAAATGTTCAGAAAATTGACAAGTAGATTTAGACTTCTTCACTGATTGTCCACAAGAATCACATAAAGAAAATGGAAGTAGAAAGAAGCCTCTGCGCCTGCACAATGGGCCAAGTCTATCCTTTACTGGCTTAGGCCTATCTCTGGTTTGCGTGAAAATTATAACCAGAGATTGCTCCGGCTACCTCGTTTGCCCAAACCCTCGTTCTCAGGTTTTTCATTGGCCGGGGGATTACTTTGTTTTTGAACTGGAGCTTCCCTCTCCCAAACCAAAAAAAAAGCCAGAACTTCGCAAAATCTTTGTTAAATTTATTTATAAGTTTTCTAAACAGGCTGACAGAATGAAATACTTATGAACTTGAGGTCTTAAATTGCGCAACCACCTAATGACACGATAACATGTCTAGCCAACAGAGTACGATCACACAATACTGTCCAGCCAAAAATATTTCCTTGGACCGAGGAACTCTGGAAAATAGCCTAAATGAAAATGCAGCTAAAGTAACAGTCCCCCTTTTTATTTTTCAGGGTTTATGCTATTTGGCTTGATAAAACTATTGTACTGATATTGGGAAAACTTGTTTCTTCCACTTGCTCTTATACATTTAGGCCTACGCAATAATTGTGTAGTACTAGTAGCATTGATGAGTTGACCACAACGCACATAATAATGAAGCATGGCAAAAACTGGACCCCCCGTTTAAAATATAATTCAATATGAAAGAAAAAAATTTTATTGATCCATAGCTGAGAGGGGCATTGGTGGTTTAATTGATAGCATTAGCAAACCTGCCCTAAGATCTACAGGGACCCTTTTGCTGCGAGCTTGAGCCCTGAAATCAGCGCCATGACCTGACGGAGGACCCTAAAACCTGAGATCACATTGCAAATTGGCTATGCATAAAAAAACAAACAATAGGTGCTGTAATGGTAATTATTTTGTATTGTCCTTAGAAACCCATCTCTTCTTCCTTACGCAACCTTCCCTCCTCTAGATGAGATCTATAGGTATTGAGGGAAGGACCTACTTCTTTAGAGGCTGTGCTAGGCCACAACCTCTATGTGACACCCTTATCTCTCTCTTATATTTTGGGGGGGGGGGATTATTATTTGGCATTATGATAGGTTTTGTTTTCCTTAATTTAATTTAATTTTTTTCTTTTCTATTCTAATTTATTTATTTATTCTACTAATTTTAAATAATATTTTTTCAATATCCCCCGCACCCCCTCTTTTTCTATACTGCTTTTTTTTCTTCACCTCCACTTCTTCCCTACTACTCCTGCTTTAGAATTTCTCATCATAGAAACCTCAATTCTCCCTCTACAGCCAAATTAGACAGAATACTAGCCCCTTAGATGATATAGCATAGAATAGGGGGGAGCCCATTCTCCACCTCTTGCCTTCCCTAACTCGGCTGTCTCCTATGCATGCTGCTTTTGTCTCTGCATCACTATCGCAGGAAACCTACGGGAGATTTAAAACAAAAATTAGAATTCTTGATGATTGTCAAGTCAGCCTACCGTGACTTTTAATAGCAGGGAATGCTAATATTTTCACAATATATATACTCTCAATTGTCTCATTAGCCTCATCTCATTTTGGGTTGTATTTTAATATTATGTCTTGATGCATTTCATGTTAAGAAAGTTTAGTATTCTCATCCCCGAGTGCGGATTTAACAAAAATTATTATTCTCACCTCGGGGCGAGAATAATCACTGCAATCAAACTAATCTCCTAGTCCTAGAACCAGGTTCAAGGCCAGAGATTTCTGAAGGGAAACAATGTGTGGGCTAAAAACTAACCAAATGCATTGTTACAAGATTTAGTAAGAGCAAAGATGAGTAAATTAAGCGGACGTGTGTTCAAATAATCATCTTTAAATTTGAAGATCCACGTGTCTGAAATGTGATTTCTGGTTATAATAAAATATGCGGACCCATATTTGAATAAACTTAGACAGCTATTTAGTGGAAATATTGTGTAAAAATAGCACTCCTATTTATATTGACAAGGCTTGCTAACTTTTCAATTGAGTACCTTATGCCATGGTGGTATTTCTAGCAGTTGTTGGGCCTGTACCTAAATATAGGCTAGGCATAGATCTATATCTCTCTGAGATAGTCTGAGGACAGAATCAACCACTTCTGGATCTACTTTATCTGCTACCGACGAAATGAAGCGGTCGCGGACAAAAAANNNNAAAAAATTGTGGATGTAGAGCAATACTTACCGATAGATAATGTAGACCTAACCTGCTGCATCAGTCACAAGAACTTTACTATATCTAGATTCTAGATCTAACTGGGTAGATCTCTAGAGATCTTGACGATTCTACATAACGTTGATGTTATCTAGGCTACATGTTGGCCTAGAGACTCTAGATTCTAGATCTAAATTTTTACATATTTTATAGGCCTTATCTAAATCTAATCTGGTTCTAGATCTAGAATCTAGATTTTCCTCTTGCAAAACGACACTAATATTTTATTGTTAAGACGAAAATGTTAGTGTTTTAAATGTTGACGTCTATTGCTTTTATATCAAATTTATAATCCTGAGCTATTCAGCGAAATATAGCCTACATCTAGAAAAAAAAAAACCTCCAATAATTTGGTTCTCGGCTTATCTACATTAGACATTGTTTTTAGTTTTGTTACCAGTCCGTTTTTCATTGGTTCTCAAAAAAACTTACCTTTTTTTCCCCCGGAAGCTCGGCGTGTCTTCTGGTTTTGTCCCAATACACTTTGGTCCTATTACAATAATTATTCGTGCAGCTTTATTAACTCCCTTGAATCGGCTTCCCCTATAGGGACTCAGTTCCGTCGGATACGATGATTGCTAATATGTCGCGAACTGGAGAATAATCTGTTTTAATTTTCATTGAGAAGGAAAAAATGATAATTTTTGCATTGTAAAATGAGACTTGTATAAAAAGAGTTATAGAAAAGGATGAAAATATGCTACGTTGGCAAAGAGTAAGATTAAGAAAGGCCTAGATTAAATTGGAAGGTTGAGAAGACTACACTTCTACGCTCATGTTCGACATTCGTTTTTTCCAACATTTTTCTCACGAAGGGCGGTGTTTTTCAGCATTAAATTCTTGTAATAAAAAAAATATATACTAAAAGAAGTTAGGAATTTCATATTGTACCTATAGTTCTACTAGACTATGCCTACGGTACTGAGAAATGGTATCAAGAAATAGACGCATAGATTATTTCAAAATTTTGTTTTTGAAATACATAAAATCAATCTTACCTTTGCTACATACGCGCAATTTCTTCAACAAATTATATTATTATGAATTTATTTATTTATTTATTATTGTTATTTTGGAAAGTAATAGGAATTGTTTCTATCTATAAATGTGTGTAAATACGCTGCTGAATTTCCAAAATAAACAAAACAGCAACAACAATGAAAATAATAATAATAATAATAATAATAATAATAATAATAATAATAATAATAATAATAATAATAATAATAATAATAATAATAGTCCTAGTAGTAGTAGTAGTAGTAGTAGTAGTAGTAGTAGTAGTAGTAGTAGTAGTAGTAGTAGTAGTAGTAGTAGTAGCAGCAGCAGCAGCAGCAGCAGCACCAGGAGCAGAAACACCAGTAGCAGTAATAAACAAAAAAAGTTGGGGATATCTAGATATGGGCTAGGTCTAATATACTAAAACTGGATGCACGTCAATGAGGGCTAGATCTAAACTAGCAGAAGTGATGAGTAACCATCACAAAGACAATATTGTTATTTTGATGAGAAAATGTATCTTATCTGTGAACACAACATTCATTCTTTTGAAAAGTCATCACATTAAAAGACATTTTTTTAAGTTTATGAATTTAAATGACGATCTAGATGTAATTTGAAGAAGCATTAAAGCGGCCATTCGGAACCTTCCCCCCACGTCCTTTCTAATCTTTGCAACTGAGTTACACTTAACCGCGATTGACGGTGGTCACACTAGCAGATTTTGTTTGTTAAGACATTTGGCTATGCCAGGATATAAGCTTAGATTCAGACATTTGACGAGATCCAACCGTCAACAAGTTCCTTATAGTAATCCATTATGCGAGAGAAATTGACCTGTCGGAGAAGACTTTACATGTAAGTTACATCGTAGAATTTACTCCTGGTGACTTGAAAGTCTGGGTCTTCAACCAAAATGTGCAGGACAGTGTACAGGCTGTTAGCAAAGCATAGCAAAAACAAGGCATGTGTGGCCCGCGCGAAGCCTGAACATTACCGTATCCTGTTTTCTACCTGTTCCTTTACATCGTTTGCTGAGGTCTTCACCCAGGTTTGAGAGTCCTTCATGCAGCTTGTAACCGTCTCAACATACAAATTCTCTTGTCAAATGATGTGGATATATGACTGTGTTTACTTTGGGTTTAATATCGGACCAGCAAATGTGTTTTGTGACGATACTGCGCGGTTTAGAGCCGCTTTTGCAAGTTTGCCCACATTCTCCTAGCCTCGGATGCCTACGTGAGCAAGAATTCAGAAAAAAGAGATATGAATATAGGGTGGAAATGTTCTGATTAAAATGTGCAGGTGCCTGATATCTTTAGCTTTAAATTTTTTCGTTTCGTTTTGAGTAACCAGCAAGGCTGACAAGCTATCATTGTAAATAACGAAAATATTTTGTATTAACCAGAAAATCTTATCATCTCTGTGAACGCGGGGGTTAGATAAGTTGCCTTCGAGCAGTGTGTACGATTTGGAAATAGGCTGCAACTGCAACCTTTTCCTCCAGTTTAGAGCCGCCAGTGTAAGCGGCATAATGGTTCGGAAAATTTTCTTTTATTCCAAAAAAATATTTCTCAAGGCCACCTTACTGTGACCTTCTTTCGCTCAGTGAAAAGTCAAAGTCTACCTGGTGCTTATCCAAGGTGGAGAGCACTGAGCATTAATATTGTCAGTTTTATTTAAGAAAAATTTCAGAATTCTTAATTTGTATCAAAGAACGAGAAATTAGATTTGGCTCTGATGTAGAAATTTTAAAAAAGCGAGCAATAAGGTATCATCATGACATGGATTTTCAGAGAGATCTTTTATTTTAATGAAATTAAAAGCTAGTTGGTATGCCAATGCTCGAGAGAGGCCACTGCAGCCTCAGCATACAACCTCTTGATAGGCGACGCCCTGAAAGCAATGCGAAGGCCCTAATGATGTATATAGTTAAGCTCTTTGCATATGCATTTACGACATTGCCATAGTCAAATTTGGACGGACTAGGGTGCAGTAAAGTTTGAGAAGGGTGGCTCTATCCGAACCTCAGTCTGTAGAGCCTACAACGCTTAATAAACTTAATAGGATTATAAAAATTCAACTTCTGGTCGATTCGAATACGACTTCTAAACGTTTTGCTTCAGCCTTCACAAGGATGGGCTGGCAGTGAAGGGCAGGCGCAGTATAAATTCTCTGTGGAAATGGACACTGCAGTCTTGGAAACCGAAGATCTGAAATCCTTCATAGAGACCCATGTCTGTTTATAGTTAATATATATTTGGATAGAGCGCTCAAAATGCTAAAAATGTTTATCCTCAGCATAAATTGTAAAATCATCTATAGATAAGGAGGCATTTACATTTTAAGCAAGAGACTTGATAAAATATTGTTTGTATTTAAATTAAAAAGTACAGGGGACAAAATACTGCCTTGAGCAACGGGTTTTGGATGGTGTGATACAGAACACGTGTGTTCCCTTTTAACTTTAAACTATCGATCTTCTAGGAAATGCCAAATGAAAATGGGCAATCTGTCTTTAAAATTAAGGTCGAATAGGTCTTTTAAAATTTCACTTTTCCAGGTGGTATCATTCGCTTTTTTCGAGTTGAATGAAGGTTGACAGACTTTTTTTTTCCTGGCGAAAGTCTTTTGAATGAACTTTTTCGACTGGACCAAGCGATCCAATGTGTTGTGGTATTTTTTTTTAATCGCTTTGAAACTTTGACTCTGGACTCAAGCACATGAAACATCCGCTCAAGGGTCTTACAAAGCAGCTCTTGAGCGCAATAGTTCTGTGGTTGGTTCGGGTCGGCATTCAGATCAATTTCTGAGAAACGAACTCCGCAGGGCCACAACAGCCGACTGCGACTAAACCAGCTCTAGCTGATTACTCCCAAGAACAGCGAATGTTTCATTGGATCACGGTGCTCATTATAGCAAACATATTTATACTTGGCAAGACACCCTTAGGAGGCCTTCTGCCTTTTGGATTTTGCGGCCCTGCGCTTAGCCAAACTCTCAGTTTCTGCCGCTTTCTGGAAACAGAGCCTCAGAATCCTTCTGGACTTTTCTCCTCTTGGACAGGGCAGAAGAAGCACTTCGGCTGCCATCCTTGGGAGGCGCTGGTGGTTTCTTTTTCAGATAAGACTTGACGGTATTAGCATATGTTCAGGTTGAAATCGTTTTATGGATTTCAACCACAACTGCCTCACGGGCTTGCTGAAACGTGCCGCCTTTCTTAGCCTTGTAACGAAGAATGGTTTGTTCTTCCACGAACTTTGAACAAGATTTGCTGCATGCCCAGTAAAAAAATGATGCAATAGGGATCAGCCGGGGAATAACATTCGACACGACCACCCTCAATGCATTTAATGCATATAGCAGCACATTTTTAACATTCTGTCCTTGCCGGGGATATAGCGTTGGCACTTGTAGTGGCGCATTGGGAGCTGAAGGTACGGTCTGGCCTCGAGGCTCAGATACCCACTACGAATTTGACTCGGTGGCTTCGAGCTCTAAAAGGTCAAGACGACGGTGTTGGTGATAATTTTGTCCTCTCCCTGAACTTTAATGCGCCGGATAAGAGCGTCGCCATTCCTTTACCATCTAATCCCCCAAGCATCACCGTAGATCCCAACTATGAATCATTCCCTTTGAACTGTTCACTGGGCTGACAGTCACGAAGATATCTATAAATATCGTGATTGCTTTCAGCTTTTTCGCCTGATCATTCGATTTCAGCTCGACCAAGAGCTCACCACTATCGAGTTTGGTGACTGTAATGGTGTCATCACCCAGGATCAACTTCACTTCCCTGTGCATCTTGAAGTCGACCTGTCGGCTATCTTCAAAGATCCTCTAGGGATGATCAGCATAAACTTTTTGAATGGCGAATAGCACGAGAAGGGAGACACTCATCAGTGTGGTAAGGTCTTCTGGCTTTTTATTGCTAACAACAGGGCAGCCCACGAGCTCCCTCTATGCAAAGCTTCTTGCCATTGTCGGAACATGGTAAAGAGCCTGGATTTTTTTTCGTGGAAGTCATGAGGGAGATTTTTCTTTTTTTGATTAGTTCTAGGACTCTTCGCCCACCAGCCCACCAAGGAACCCAATCAAGAGGATTATTGTGCGGACTTTCAGAGCCGTGACAGGGCTAATATAGAGATATACTCCCAGATGAGAGTCTGAGATCTCTGCTGGAATTGATCCACGTCCTTTTTTAAGAAAACTAACAAGACGACTTAATGTACAACGTCTATGCGTCGACACGGTATTTTTAAAGACATTCTTTCTTATGTATCAAATGTATCGTGTCTATGCCACTATTTGCTA
Source organism: Plakobranchus ocellatus (assembly GCA_019648995.1). Lineage (NCBI taxonomy): Eukaryota > Metazoa > Mollusca > Gastropoda > Plakobranchidae > Plakobranchus > Plakobranchus ocellatus. Next base: position 1,313,564 of record BLXT01004148.1, on the reverse strand, counting down.
TGCCACTAGTCATCTCGAGAATACCACCAAATTGCATTGACAACGTTTCCACGAAATTGAATGACATTCTGGGATGAACTGTACCTTTTTGAAGAGGGAAAGAGTGGAGAGGGGGAGAGGGGGAGGAGGGGAAGCTATAGTAAACTTTTGCCATTGGAGCAATGTTGTTAGAACTCAGTAAAGAGTCAAATATTGACCAACGATGCACACATAACTGGTTTCTCCAGGAGGATAAAAGGGAGAGAAGAGCATAAATACAGTGAGAGACAGGATGATTTCTTGTCTTCTCCCTTTTCTCTACGACGCAAATGGATGAATGCAGGTAGTTTGTTGCTCTAAGCTTCGTTTTATATTGGTTCAGAAGATTAAAAAACAAATACCATGAAGTACAGGATTCAGAATCACATATAACTCAGAGACAGAAATTGTTTTTGTTTTACTTAGAGGAGATAAAGGCTTTCATCGTTCGAACTTCAATTTAACCAGTTGATTTGAGGCAGCATTAAGTTTGTTCAGAAGAGGAATGAATTTCTTTTGCTTCGCCAATTACCAATTGGGAAGAACTTAAAGACACCAATACAAATGGGAGAAAAACTTAAACTCACTATTACTCTATCTTTATGCTCCTCGCACGGTTCAGCCTTGGCGTTGGATAGCGCTCAGATGATGTAAAAGTTGCCATCTCAAGAAAAATGTTAAATAGCACCTTCATTTTTCTCTCCATGGCTAAAGAAGCTATACAGGTATATTCTACCCTAGTTAAACTATGTTTTACTACACATTTTGGCCTCAAAAGTACTTTTTTGACCATTGGTATGACACTAGTTAAAACGCTGAACTGTAAAGTGAGAAGCGAGGGCAGACTCCGAATCCTATGCTACGATTCGAACTCGCACTTATTAAAGAGTTAGTGAAATGGTGTTCAATTCACGTTATTCTTGTGTTTATGATGGAGTAACATTTTTAGTTTCGTTGTGGAATGGCTTGCATAACAACAGGCTTTTACCTTTAAACAGTTATGGAAAGGTTTGAATACAGATTTCTGTCGGGATGGGCCGAGATCTATAAAGTGGTATCAAACACGCGATGTAAGAAAACACACTATTATAAAGGCGAGCTTGCCAACTCCTGACCTAGCAATATCGGTAGAGAAAAGAAGAAGAGTGGAGGCATTAAAGTTCGTGCTGGACCGCCAACATAAAAAGGGGAAGAGAGGGAGGGGGTATACGTTTGTCTAATCTAGGCAATTTTTTTTCCGACTTTCGATAAATTCCTAAAGAATAGTTTTGAATAACAATTAAAAGATCTCAACACACACTTACGCAAGTTTTGGCCATTAATTCCATATAATCAGTATTTACTACTATTTTATGAAAGCAATATTTAGAACCGAGCTGTGTGTTCACTCAAGAGATTTTTTTATATTTGAACTAGAACCTCTTAGATCCTATTATGGCAGATATTCCAGGGAGATTATCATTAAAATTGTTATTCAAAAGCAAAGGGAGATGATGCACACAAACAGAAGGTTTGAACAAAACATGAAAGCATTATTTTATTGTCTTTTTCTCCATTCGTCTTACTTCTTCTCACTCCTTTCTCTTCTTCACGTTCTCCTCACGTCATTACATCCTCTAACTACCTTTCACAGCCCTATCCTACATTGTTACCCCCCCCCGGTCTATCTTTTCTCTCTTATTTCCTTCTCTCTATCACTTACTCTAAGCGTAGGCCCACGTTCGAGGCGACGCGACTTGTAATAGCTGACGAGACGGTCTGATGTCGCAGTTAGCGTGACCTTACACTGAAGGCAGCAATTCTCGTGTCCAAAAATACATGTTTGGAAACATTTTAGTTTCTTTGGTACCAGAACACACCAAGCCGGCTGTGACTTTCAACTTGTCGGAGCGTCGTAGCTATCCTTTGTGTTTTACAGCCTAGCCTTACGTCACTCCCTCTGTCGGATAAGGGAAAGGGGGGTGCCATTACGTGACCACGCATAATTCTACTGTTGCCGCGCGAAACAAGAGGCCAGTGTTGTAACGCAATTTATCAGTCTTACTTGTCGAAGGGTAGAGCACAATAGCTTGACCGTCTCGTGTCAATCAACTTCGCCTTTTTCGATTGGGCTTCAGCGCCATTGTTTAGTGCCAATCAGGCTTAAAAATAGAACTTTGAGCAAGGGTTCCAATTGCAGGCAATAGGAGACTACAGCCTAGTTCCTGTTTCGACAGGGAAGGGTCGTTCGATTTAATCCTTTATTATCTTTCATCGCAGTTCTTTCCATTTCGAAGTGTTGTAATATGTGTAAGGACAAGTTTCTGCAATCGAAAATGCTACTGTTACACTATCACGTCATACTGCCACCCCGTACAAAGGCCTGCAATGAAATTATGGTTTCATCAGATCAAATTTGTTACTCTAGTTTCCTAAGACATCAAAGGCCAGTTTTCCTAAACTTACTTTCACTCATGATTTTCTTTAGTTCAAAGGTCAGCCGAATGTCTTTTGTCAGTTGGTCACGCCAACATAAGAGTGATGGCTGGTCTACTCCCTGGTCTCCTGTCTTTCTTTGGTTCCTAGAGGACTTTTCGCATGCAATTACAGTCTGTTCTCCTCCTCTTCTACAGCTCTGACGCTACTGATGTTTTCATATGGCACTTTGCTTGTTCCATTGTCTCTCCCCGTGTATTAAGAAATACTCATAAATTTCTCAGGGATTTGTCTAGCTCTCAGCACCATGATAGTAAAGCAATCCACTGCGGCTCTAAACAAATATATTTTCAATTGCATTCATAGGTTTGATTTTCATATAACATCATTCTGTTTTAATCTTCTTCCGTGCATTCCATACTAACACATTTTTTTATCCATGTATTTCTTCCTTGTTGCTTGTCCATGATGGTCCTAAATATTTAAAATCTTTAATACGCCTCAAGTAATTACGCCAGTTTATCCTCGGTTGAAATACTCTTGTCTTTTTACAGGTGATAATGCAATCCAATGAACACGCCAGAAGTCTCAAATCATTATTAAGTAAATGGTCATGCCCATACTAACTTGAAAGGAAGGCCAGTTCGTCTATATCTTTGTCAGGTTTGTACTAGCTGTCTGCCGAGAGATTTGGCTGTCTTCGGTTTGGAAACGCATATTCTATGGCCTCACGGAGTGCGTAGTCGATTGCAACTATGAATCTAGCTAGACTTTAGCATTCAGGAGACGACGTGACGGAATTGGGGCAAAGCAACTGCCTGCAGTCATCGTATTTGTTGACTTGAGCGAGGGATTTTTACATACACTTACTTTCATAGTCTTCCTGTTAGCCTGCCTATAAGGTAGCTTACAAAACAGTCAGTGCTATTGGCACTATATACATAGATACGATAGTGTTGTGATACCATCATGGCACGGGAAAGCTACGAGCCTTCCGGTTCTTAATAAGGAGATCATTGACTGGTTCGTTGTTCGAAAGGCGTATCATGATCACATCAGTGAAAGTTACAATTACGTTTTACCTTTACCAGATTTGTAGACATTTGTGAGCTGAATTGAGCGAATTTACTGAAATCCCCTAAGTTCTTTCGTGAATCACCTCAAAATAACATTCTTTTTCTTTCGCTTTGAAATGGAGCTTTTCCTTTTGATATTTGTAAAACTATAAGCTTTAGGCCTAAGCCTGTTTTTAAGAATTAGACCATTTTTGACGCACTTAAAAGTTTTGCTGTCAATGTGCAATAGACCCAACACTATGTCTTGAAATAGCTTGTTCCACGGATACCGATTCCCTGAATATATTACAAGAATTTACTCTCGACAATTTCTTTTATATGAGAGTTTTGCTCCGACTTCGTGATCACCTGTGTACAATAATAACCATTGACTTTACGAAAAGCTGCGCCAAAGACGCATTTTGCTTTCTTGCTGTCCCAAAATCTTGTGTGTAGTTACTGCCGTATAGCACATCGATTTCAAACTCTATTGCTTTGTCGGACAGGGCTCGAACCCGCAAGACAAAAGTTCGTACAGATTTCAAGGCGATTTCACTGTCCCAAAGTAGATTTTTAAGCCTTGCTCTCACACCACAGTCAACGCACATGGCCACCTTGTTTAATGAAAAAAAAAGTACAGTATCTGATAGAATTTGCGACTAGACGAAACTTTCAGGTATAGCCGACTCTTTCTTCCTGTTCTGTGCTGTGTTTTATCCCTATATGAATATTTTCAATGCTCTTTTGAGACTAATGATGATGAGATCAAGATATGTACAAGGCACTTATGAGATTGATGCAGTTGAGATGAATGTCCTCAAGGCTCTTTTGAGACTGGTGCAGTTGAGATGAGATAACTCACGCCTCTCGTTGCCTGGCGTCTGACAGAGTTAATTTAATTAAGATGCTTTGCTCGAGGGCTATATCGTTCCGATGTCTTCCGCTATCAACTTTTACCCTCACTCGGATAAGTCATAATACTTTTATGGCTTCTCATAAGACACCATCCTTAGAATCTTAACATATTTGTTTTGGAATACAGTCGGCAAAATGGTTGAACTTCTAACCATCTCTTGACATTCCAGAGGGCGTAAGACAGTGGTGAGCGATAGGGGTAGCGAATGTGCGTTAGAGCTTGAAGGATATTTTTGAGCTCCCAGTCTGTGCTCAGCTCTTATGAGTCAGTGATAAACATCACCCGGCCTAAGATCAGGGGG
>BLXT01004148.1:1217298-1229104 GCA_019648995.1 Plakobranchus ocellatus | reverse complement strand
GGGGGGGGGGGGGGGGTTGCTTGAGATTGAAGCTATTATTGACTTAGTGTCTAACTCGCTGGTATAGCTGAAATGTTTGTTTATCTTTAATCGATGAACTAAAACTCTACCTCGAATAAAGTGCAAGTGAACTGACATCCACTGTCATTGAATATTCTTGCATTTTGATAACTATTAAAGCCTAAATAACCAGTTGCTGGCTCTGAGTTTTATTTAAGCCCACATATTTAAATTCGGAGTTGAGATTAGTGCCAGATCCAACGCCTACATATTCATATTTAAATCAAAGGTCTTTTGATTTAGTTTTCTATATAGAGTTAGTCCACCACAAGGTGATCTCAGGCTTCCAAACCTCAGACAGGCCAGTCGCCGATCTGGGAGGAGGGTGGTGGGGGGACTCGCACCCTCGACAAAAAGGTCCCTACTGATCGTAGGGCGGATTCGCCATCCACTGTGCCACCAACGCCTCCTTTAGATCTGCGCAGTATCAGGAAGTGCAGACGGATTTGAATACAAGTTTCACCAGTCGTCGCGACGCTAGCAGCACTCCCTGATGGGTAGAAAAGAAATGCTGAAATAAATACCTTCACCATCAGGACCATCGTATCTCGCTTGGGACACATATAAGATGAATGATGACAGAGTGAGGTCGCCTCTCACTCGATGCAAAACAAGATCAATTTTTTTTTCCTTTGACACATCATGTGTTTTACAGCCCGAGAATAGGTGGCACAAAGGCTAGCGACCACGCCCTGAGATCCACAGGAAATCTTTGTGTCACCGGATCGATCCGACCGTTGTTGTCTTGGTCTGACCGGAAAACCTGACAACCTGAGATCACCTTCACGTGGATGCGCTTGTGAACAGAAATCTTTTTTTTTTTATTATTGCCCTATCTCAATTTTATTCAAACGAAATGCCGTTTCTGGTATAGATCAAGTTCGTCCATTAATTTTTTTGGCCTATAATGTGAGTTGAGAGAGAGTCATGGAGATTTTATGGAAGTGATTGCCAAGACATAACAATGGAATTTATTGTTGGAAACACTGAAGGACATTTTGCATGCGCCTCAAGCAAAAGTTGTTAGCGAGCCACCCACACAGACATAATTATGGGGTTTTTTGTTTTGTTTTTTAAATAGTGTTTTTGATGAACGGGAATCTAAGCAATAGATCATCCCAAAGCCCATCTTTAGTTGTGCGCAAGAACAGAGCAAGAAATTTTCCAAGCGGACTGATTTTTTTTGATAAAAGGATCTAAACTCTTATTATTGAAATCTTAGATTTCGTACTCTCTCTCTCTCTCTCGCTCTCTCTCTCGCTCTCTCTCTCTCTCTCTCTCTCTCTCTCGTTTCATATCATTGTTTTCGATTTTAAATTTTAAAATATCATTGTTTTTTTTCCTTGCTATGCTGTATAAGATATCCTTAATGGATGGGTTAAGTCTTGTAAAATTCGTTTTTGAAATAATGGCAGTAACTGAAAATGTAATAATAAATTCAAAACAAATGAAGGCAAGAGGAAAACAGTGCTGAAGCTTACGAAAAAAAAAATGAATCAAATCCAAAATCAAATTTCGTTTAACAACGTTAAGGAGGTTTGTGATTCCGATCCAACTCCCTCGTTCGGCAGGGATAGCCATGTGCAGCAGTTGGCTCCAGGTCGTCATCCAGAGTCCGTTAGCAAAACTAATAACAAACAAACATAAAAAATAGCAAGATGGAATGTGCATACTTTGCGCCAAAAAGTAAAGTTAAAAAAACCTTTTTAAGAAATGGACGGAATAAAACTAAACAGGATTTGCCAAGGTGAGGTGGAAAGGGGCAGGTTCCATGAAACTAGAACAAAACTCTAACTTACACAGGGGACATGAAGAGGCGTTGGTATCTTATTTGTTGAAACAACAGCAAAAAGTCTGGGAAGTAGGTGTCCAGTTTTAGAGTAGTTTTGGCTAAACTGGTAGACAAACCATTAAATTACTCAACTATATGCACCAACATCAGACAAAGAAGTATAGATGTGTTATTTTTAAAAAAATCGAAAAAGCAAAGGGCTATCTAAAATTCAGAAATATCCTGATGTTAATGGAAGATTTCAATGTTAAAGTTGAAGATGAAATTACAGAAGATTTTGGGCCCAGTGACACAGGGACTGTAAATGAGAGTAAACTAATTGAATGGTGTCAAATCATTGATTTTGCCATCCCAAACACCTGGTATCAAAACCATCCTAGACGGCAGTGGAATCATTTAGAAAAGATTCTCAAAACCTCTTCAAAATATCAAAATCACTGCCAGGAGCCGACTGTGATTCAGATCATATTCCAGTCGTGTGTAAATTTCAAATAAAATTTAAGAAGTTAGAAAAGGCAAAGGTGATGATAAATTCCAAATGGACTTACTAAATATTAAAATCTAATGAAAAGCTTAGAGAAAATTGCTGTAATTGTACATAACAAATATGGAATTCTAAACAATATCTCAGAAGTATAGGAACTATCATCAGAAATGAAAAAGTCACTAGCTGAAGAAAAAAAAAACATTTTCAAAAAGAATACAAAAGACCCTGAGAAATTGATAAACAACGAAACACTCAATTTCATAAAGAAAAGTACTTATCAATAAATGAAAAAAACCAAACACAAAGACCTAAACAAATAGAATTAAGATATAAGGATTAATGAATAACGTCAGGAAACAGAGCAAAAACTAAATATAGACATTGAATTCATGCATGCTAAAATTGAGGATGTCAATGGCAAGAAAATCAAATGCAATAATCCTGGCTGCATTAAATCAAAAGGCGGAATAATGTTGATGGAAAAGAAGAAAATACTAAACAGATGGTCAGGATATAATGTTGAAGACCTTTTCGAAGTTGATAAGTGCAAAAAACCTGAAATAAAGAAAAGGTAATGCAATATACGATAGAAGTACGATTCCAGAAGATATTTGTAAATCTGTTTTTATAGTACTGTCTAAAACACCAGGAGCAAGGGAGTGTGCATTTCATAGAACCTTTTTAAGGTTAACTGAGAAAAGATTTGAGTGCAAAAAGATGATCGCCAGATATGGCACCTAGAGAAAAAAAAAACCTTCCAACGTCAGCCTTCAAAAATCTGAACAAAAAGGTTATCAAAATCAAAGTTTCATCTACATTTGTCTTTTTCTTTAAGGTTTTTACGGAAAATTTGGGTACGGCATAAATTTTTACGGCACCTTTATCTCTAGATCTGGATACAAATCGTTATGCATAATAAAATTTAAGTCATAGAATCAACGTCGACATTTGGTCTCGTTTGATTTCAGAATACTATTTTTGTTTTTTGTTCTTGTTCACATCGGTAGTATTATTATTGTTAGTGTGCGCTTGCTTCTGCAAAAAAATTACAAGGACTTGAATTTGGATACTGATAGTAGTGAACCAGTATTAAGAATTGTTTGTTTTCTCAAGCATTTCCCGGGACGCCTGCATTACTTGGTTTGCTCAACAGAACCCGCTTGACAAAGTACTGTATTCATTTTTCATTAAGATAGTGAGACAATATCTATTTTTCTCGTTTTTATACTCTTTCCTCTCTCTCTCTCTCTCTCTCTCTCTCTCTCTCCCTCTCTCCCTCTCTCTCTCTCTCTCTCTCTCTTTTCTCTCCCCCCCCCTCACTGTACCTCCCTCCCTCCCTCAGTCATCAGCCTCTTTCTTTTCATCCTTGCCCTACTCATCTTCTTTTATTCAATTCTGAACTAAGATCCATCTTTTTTTTTTAACTCTACCTCTACAGGTCTAGTATGTATGAATGATGCGAATTTGCTAAGGCGCCAAGTGGTGGTGAACGTATTGATTTTGTAACGCAAAGTACCTAGGGCTACTCTTTCTTTATAATTTCAGGCTTATTACTGTGGCCTAACTGAAGATGGAGACTAATTTGTATAATGGAATGGGATTGAAATTAATATCAAAGAAACTCCTGAGAACGAGTAAAGTGAGAGGCTGGGGTAACAGGAAAGAAAAGTGAGAGGCTGGGGTAACGGGAAAGAAATAGATTGAATGAGAATACAGACGGAAATAAAGAACAGAATGAAAAGGCTAGAAGGGAGGTTAGAAAGTGGAGGGAGATATAAAAAGAAATGGTTGAAAATGGGATCTTGATGGGATTGGGAAAAACGACGGTGCCAGGAAATTTTAAAAATAATTATAATAATAAATTTTTGATGGATTTGAAATCACTGTGTTCTCTTTCGGTTTGTACAGATGCAATTTGGTTTCAGTATTAAGTGAAATTGTGTATAATACTGCGCTCTGTCTACCTTGTTAAGGCTGTGTTGATGATAGGCTGGATAGCACGGAGACATTCCCGTTGTGAATGCGGATCCATCGACGGCCCCCGTCCAATGTAGACACAAAACCTGAGACCCTATATAAATTGTCGAGCGAGCAATGTGGCATCAAAACAACAATGACAGAACCGAACCCTTTATCAGCGGTGGTAAGAAGCATTATGAAAATGTGGTTAGTCGGTTTATTGAGACATGTAGGTCTCCTCCAAGCATCGCAGGCAGAAACAGAAAGCTATCTATGTTAGAAAGTAGCAGTAGTGCCAGACTCGTCCAAAGCAAACAGTCGCCATCCCAGAGGCTGTTTCTCACCCTTTGCTGCGTGTAAAACCTGCCGATCAAACATCAGTATCAAACTAATATGGAGGAATCGGTATTCACCCACACGGACTGGTATAATCTCTAGTCAGAAACTTAGATCATCCCTTTTCTCTCTCTCACCCTCTCTCTCCTCTCTCTCTTTCTCCCTCTCTTTCTTTAATTCTTTCATTCTCTCTTTATTTCTTTCTCCCATAATTACTTTTCGTCTTTTTTTTCTATCTCTATCCATCTATCTATTGCTGTCCTTTTCTCTGTCTCTGCTTTCTTTCTCCTCAATCGTTTTTATCTATCGTTTTCTCTATTGTGATGTCTTTCTCCAATGCTCATGCTCTCTCTCTCTCTCTCTCTCTCTCTCTTTTATTTTCTCTCCTCTCTCTTCTTTTATTTTCTCTCCTCCCCCTCCTCTCTCTCTCTCTCTCTCTCTCTCTCTCTCTCTCTAAATAAAAGTCAATCAATCAATCAATCAATCTCTCTCTTCTCTCTCTCTCTCTCTCTCTCTCTCTCTCTCTCAGGGTTTTGGTGGCCCGGTGACTATTGAACCCACCCTGAGCGGTGCAGGGACTGCTCTGTCGTGAGTCGGAGCCTGCCTTCGCCACCTCGGCACAGTCTACTCATGTTGTGAACAGGTTATATGCACAAAAAACCAAAACCAAGAGACCTCTCTCGTTCTCTCTCTCCCTCTCTCTCTCTCTCTTTCTCTTTTTCTTTTTTTTCCCTTTCTTTCTCTTTCTCCGTGTCTCTCTATATTTTTGTCTCTTTAAGACAAAGACACTTCACACTTAAGAAAAAATTCAATCTAACTTAGTTGACGTGAGGATGAATCAATCGGTAGGCAGTATGAATATTCATGGATTATTCAAATCCAGTGTTCAGCCGGTGCAGCTTGGGTAAACACTGCAAATGCTGCGAGGCAAATATAATGAGAATTTGAGGACAGTTTAATGAGGAATAGTCTGAATCTGCATGTTTCACTCTTAAGGTTGCAGATCCGTTTGACTGACTTTCGCTCATGCTGATGTTTCATAAGAATAAAATCTTAATAAAGGCCTTGTTTTGTGTTCAGTTGGAAATAATGTGTAGATTTAATATGGAATTTTGCTGGGGCAACAAATACAATGGATGCAGAATGTAAACTCGCCGAGATGATATTCACACGCTGCAGACAGATGAAAGAGAACAGAAATAATTGGTTTCTGTGCACAGTCAGTCCACAGCTAGGCGATTTAAAGTTTCCAGGTCTTCATTCAGGTCAGGACGCGGCTGACTGGGTTCAAATCCGTTAAAGAGGGATTTCCGCAGATCTTAGGACGGGCTCGCTATCCACTGCTCTATCAAGTCGATTGTATTGTAATTCCTTTTCATTTTATTCATATTTTTTTTCTATTGCTAATGTTGTTTCTATTGTTAATGCAACGGCTCAAGATCAGAAGGTCGTGGGTTCGAATTCTGTCTGCCACCAGCGTTACGTATTTTGGAAAGGTATTTTACTCGAATTTTCGTCTTTCAACCCTTCTGCAAAATGAATGGTTGACACGAAAGAGGCTATATTATTATTCATTAAGTACCTAGTAAGCATGTGGCAATATATAACAACCAATGAGCCAACCCAAGGTACTTATTTAGAGTACTTTATCCAGAGTGATCGGGGTGTTAGAGGCATAGTAGATAGCGAACCCATTCTCAGATCTGCAGGGATTCTTCTGGCACGGGTTCAAACACGGGTCCTGCAAACCTTAGATTTCCTTGATATAGACTGGCCATACACAAAAATTTAGAGTGATCGGAGAAAAAAAATTCACTTAAGTGAACAAAGTCTTTAACTCCTGCCGTGTGCGCTGTGATTTGGATAAAATCTCTTGTTGCGGGTTCGAATTCGGGGCCGTCACCGACTTGAGGAGGGCCAAAAAAAGCCCAAGATCATCTTGTAGTTAAAAGACATCATGCAAGAAAAAAAAATTGTATGCATTTCTTTACAACTGTTTTGGACAATGAAACAATATTCAGCACCTGAGAACATTGATTGAAAAGCTCATGATGTGAATCAATTTCCATAAAACAAGCCAACACACTAATGCTCTTTTTTGTTGATAGTTTTTTTTACTTTCAGTTGTTTCTTTTCCCATTCACTTCCAGCACAAAGCGATTCCTGCCTAGATAATGTTCACCATGATTTTGAGGCAACAGTGCTTTTCCTTAGCTATTTTTTTTATTTTTGCTTTTAATATAAATTCTTCTAATACACATAAAAGTCGTGATGAAGTCCTGTTGCCATTAAGTAAGTCATTCTCGACAGCCATATTGTCCCAGAAAATGAAAAAAAATAGTGTAAGGCACAATGAACGTTTTACAAAGTACAATTGCAAACCTCTTTATTCTTTACGTATCAAAACTTTTGGAAATCCCATATCCAAAGCACGAATATTTTTTATCCTTAAATATCTAAGCCTCTGAGAGAGAGGTAGGTAGATAGATATATACATAGATACTTAGATAGATAGATAGATAGATAGATAGAATGACAACAGAAATATAGACAGACAAACAAACAGACAGAGACACACACACACACACACATATATATATATATATATATATAATATATGTATATAATTATATACATATATATAAATATATATATATATATATTTATATATATATATATATATATATATATATATATATATATATATATGGATAGATAGATAAATGGGATATAATATGCTAGGATATGACAAGAGCTGAAGTAAAATTGACAAAATGGGTAAAAATTGAATTGAACATGACACTTCTTCGACTTTAGCCACAGTCACTTTATTACCTGATATGTAAAAAAAAAAGTTTAAAAAAAAAAACCTATATTTTCATAAAGTAGGATTGCTGCGATATTATTAGCGAATCAAGTGCTGCCAAGTGAAGTTAGACCATTCTTTCTTTTATATCTTATTCTCAACATTTCAGACGTACAAAAAGAAAAAAAGAAATAATGCTGAATACACCAAAGAATATTATTTGTCATTAAGAATTAACATTAGATAATTCACAGTTCCCTGTGCACATAAAGCCTGATAATGTTTTTATATTCCGATTTATCATGTTGTGGGTGGACATAATAATTATAGATGTGATAGCGAAAAGAAAAAAAAAAACCTTAGCCTAGAGCGTCGATGCTCTATCTATATTTAGAATCACACTTTGAGTGGGAATGTCCCTTGCTGGCGCTTTTCAATGATTATTCATATTTCTATGGTGCTTTTGCGAAATGAATGTCACGGTGGTCGTGTTTGTTAGTAGTGCTGCGGTCCTGACTTTATCATCTTGAATATTTTTCTGCCCATGTGGCATTTTCTCTCTCTCTCTCTCTCTCTCTCTCTCTCTCTCTCTCTCTCTCTCTCTCTCTCTCTCTCTCTCTCTCTTGGTCTTTGCCATCTTCTTTCCATCTATTATTTTTTCTTTGTCTCTCTATTTCTGTTTCTCACCCTCTCTCTCTCTCTCTTAATCTTTCTCTCTCTCTCGCCCTCTCTCTCTCTCTCTCTCTCTCTCTCTCTCTCTCTCTCTCTCTCTCCCCCATTTTCTTCAGTTTTCTTTTGCTCGACTGTATTTAACAATATTCGCATAGCCATTCTTTGTGCTATCTTTCTATATGAAAATACGGGTACAAAACAAATGTCTCGTTTATCTTAGGCCACCTTATTGTTTGCTTTCGAAACATTGGCCTTTATCAACTGTTTGAATTTTCAGCAATTTTCACCTTAAGGAGATAAGTGAAAAAAAGTTAGAGAGATGAAGGATAAAGCGTGAAGGGATGAGAGGGAGTTTGTTTGTGTGTTTCTTTAAGTCGATAAAGATATGGGATGGTGAAAGGAGGAAAGAAGACGTGTATTAGGCACAAAATATAACCATTTATTCCTCTGTATCTTACCAGATCATGAAATTGTCCAAGATTGCTTGGTACGGGAATAAGTGAACTAGAACAATGATTTCTTCCTAGAAAAAGTTATATTTAAAGAAAATTATGGAAAGATAAGTAAACTAGTAGAGAGAGGTCCAGAAAAGAGGACAAGGATAGAAACACAGAGATAATGTAATCTGAAAACATTCGACAGACATTGCTTTCGAGACGAACAAAGAGAAAGTTTGTTGGCCTTTTTTTTTTTTTCAAAATAGAAGACACCAAAGAGGAAATTCATTGTAAAGGAATCAGTTAGAAAAAAAGGAATTAAAGTGAGGGAGTGAAGGGCAACGCTTTCTCAGATTTCATCGAATAGAGCGTTGGTTCAAAGAAAAATCGATCCCTAAGGGAGCGCAGGCATCCGGACAACTGGAAACTTAAGACTCTTGGCAATTTGTTCTTCAGTATTGCGACTGTTTTTAGTTCAGAGGACTTTAATGGTTTGAGACAATCTCGGGCAAAGAACGTTGGCCGCAATCACTAACATATTCAATCATTTCCAACACGTTAAGAAGCAATAGAGAAAAGGAAAGATTTTTCGGAAACATGATTGTTTTTCTTTGAGTTAGTTTTTCTGAAGTTTTAGAAAACGGGTTAGAGTTTTTTAGTCCCTTGCCAAGTAAATGATTGTTGTAGAATTTTCCTATGCCAGGGAAAGCTCACAGCATTCTTTTAAAACGTTCTTTTTTGAATAGTGTTTTACATTGCTACCTAAAGATCCTACTATTTTTAAGTCGCAATTTTGCTAATCCTCCTAAGTTTTAAAGTATAGCATTGTGTTGAAGGATAAAGTAACGAAGATTTACTTGGCGTAGATGGTTTATATAGTCAGACTGTTGCACAGGTCCGTGCCTCCATTGGCAATTGTTGCCGCTTTGTTCCAATCTTTCTGACACATCTAGGGGCAAAGTCAAGTACTTAATAAAGCAGAGCTTTAGATTTATGATTAGTATGGATTAGATTCCTCAATATTGTCAAACTATTTGGGCTTATTCGTGGTACAGTGGTAAGTCACCTTGCCCTGATGACTGCCGAAACTTCTGCGTACGTTTGAGCTCACACCAGTGCATGGCTCAGTTGACCGAGTAGCGAGCGGAATGGTTATTACAGAAACCCAGAAGCCTAAAGATGAGCATGATGTATCATTGTGCCCCACAGATAATATGTGCTGTCGCTTATAAAACGTTTTGCATAAAAATCTGATTTTTTTTTTTCGCGCTTTGCGTAAGAATGTGTGTCATCTGAGAAAAAATATTGTATTTATACATTTTATATAAAGATGTAGTCATGTACTTCAGCATTCGTTGTGCCTTAACAAACATGAACGTCGATGTATTGATCAGTAGCATCAAAAGCGTGCGTCGCAAACTATGTGTGGCATTGACAGCAAATGCTGTTAACCCACAACTGCTTGCTTTCTTAGGCTTGCTATAAACACAAGCAAGCGGACTCTCTGTGGCGTACCTCAACGCCGGTAAACGTGTAGGCGCAGAGAATGACGGAAATAAACACTCAAGTTCGGAATTTCGTAAGCTTTCTTTTTATTTTTTGGTCGTATAAAAAAATCACAAACTGAAGGAACCGCTGGGCATTATACTGCTGTTCTTGTCGCCGTGGCATGGCAGGATATCTGGACCTTTTATTTCCAGTGGACAAAAGTCGATTTGGGAATAATCGAACTTGTTCGCTGCTTTAATTTCCAGCTAGCAAACTGAAACGATTTGTTCCTGTGTTACCTACAACTAGATTTGTCTCTAGCCCTGTAAATATTAGTATTAGGAATGTCGAAAATGTCTTTCCCACCTTTACAGACGATTGGGATTTCAACGAAGTTGTTGCCTGACTTTGTTGGTCACTATCGATATTTTCTCACTTAAAGTATGAATCTTTGTAGCACTAACTTAATTCTCATATAGCGCAGACTTTCGTCTGTTTAAACTACTAATTCAGACTTGAGTCAGTGTAAACCTGTAACATAGACTTTACTTAGTTGAAATTTACAGCACAGAGTCCCTACATTCAAATTTGTGGGTTTCAACTTGTAGCACATACTCCAGACTGATCAGACTTGTGGTGCAATACTCAGCCTGCTGAATCTTTAACACAAGATCCAGTCTGTTTAAACTTGTAGTACGGATTTTAAAGTTCAAGTGCAGACTTCATTCTGTAGCCCCTTTTAACTTGTAGCACAGGCTTTAGCCTGATTAAAACTGTAGTACTATCTACCTACAGGACTTTTTCTAACTCGATGCCTATCATCAAAGCGCTTCCAACAAAGATATCATTTCACGCTTTTATGCTCGACCCGTCAACCATCAGTAAAGAAGCAAAAAGCTTGCGTTTTATGCTCCGACAAAACAATATGGCTGCGGCACTAAGTAAAATGTACCTAAACATATTTTAATCAAATGATTATAAAGTAATTTATAATTATGTTATATATAAATAGAATTGAAACTGTTGCTCTTAGACTGCCATCTTTGTCTATTGTGTCTCACTACAAACTTCGAGGACTATCTTCTTCCTCTTCTTTAGGTGTCTTGTCTGGAACAGACATTGGTTATTATGTTTCTCCACTCAAACCTATCCTGTTAACCTGGAGAAGTCATTGTTGCGACTTTACCTATTGCTCATGATTTAAGACTTTCAATAATAATTATTCTCTATCGATCTCTATTGCGTTTGCCTTCAATCTTTCCAGTGATTGATAAGTATTCTAAATCCCTATGTTGGCATGCTTTAAAATTTTAGTTGCCTTTGTCTTATGGTTTCAATTAATAATCGCTCAAGATTAGCTTCTTTTAATACCGATTCATTGGACTTTATCTCTATGATATCTTTGTCATTGTTTTGATAAACCACATCTCTACTGCTTCTAGTTTTCTTTGTTTCCTAGTTTTTGTCCAATACTCAATATCATATAATAGTACTGACCATACATCTGTTTCCATTATCCTTATTTTGGTTTTCATACTTATGTTTCTGTTTGCCAGTATTGGTTTCATTTTTTTAATTAATCTTTAGCCATAGTTATTCTTTTACTTGTGTAATAATGATTATATTTACTTGCATATAATGAGAGGACTATGATAAACTTATTTAGAGTGAAAAGGTTTAAACAAATAAATCATTGCACGTTCAGTAAGTATGATGTTGTGTGTTATAGGTATGAAATATTACTCCTTTTTTTTTTGTGTGTGTGTGTG
>BLXT01004148.1:1186380-1198880 GCA_019648995.1 Plakobranchus ocellatus | reverse complement strand
TCACTTACAGTTAGCTAAGTGTGTGGATAATCGATTGTCCAATCAATTCATCAGAAATTAATGTTATCTTTTATCTTTTACATTAGATTGACACAAATATTCAAGTGCCAGTGCTTTGGAGAAGAAACAAAATGACAAAAATCATAAGATTCATTTGGGATAAAATAAGATTAAGTAGTACTGATTTGTTCATTTGTTCATTGAGGAGCCGAGGCGATTTTACTCATCAAATTTTCATTATTGCTTTCTTCTAATTTGTTTGTTTTTATACTTTTTCCCCTACCAAACGACTTCAAATAAGAAGAAAATCTGTTGGAGACATCGTCTGAATTAAATAGATTATTGAATTCTTTTTGTGATCTAAGTATTGGAACAGTAGCTGTTAAGGTACTTCTATATCAAAACTTCCTGTCTCATACTTTCCTCTCTCTCTCTCTCTCTCTCTCTCTCTCTCTCTCTCTCTCTCTCTCTAACACACACACACACACACACACACACACAATCTATCTCTCTCTCCTTCTTTCCTACTATTTTTCTCTCTTTTCTCTCTGTCTTTCTCTTCCCGTCTTTCTCTTTCTGTCTTTCTCTTTCTCCCACTCTCTCTCTCTCTCTGTCTTTCTCTTTCTCCCTCTCTCTTTTTTCCTCTCTTTCTCTTTCTCACTCTCTCTTTTTTTCTCTCTCTCTCTTTCTCTCTCTCTCTCTCTCTCTCTCTCTCTCTCTCTCTCTCTCTCTCTCTCTCAGTCCTATCGTTATAGACCACGTACAAAATAAGAGTGTAAAAAAGATATAGAAATGAAGAATAATATTCGCTCGCCTTACCAATAATCCTGCTGATAGCGAGAATATGTCTTGCAAAACACTCAGATGGTTTGTTTGATGTTGTGACTGTTCCGTGATCCCAATTCAGACAATATTCTCTTTTTTTTGTTGTTGTTGTTGTTGCTGTCCTTCTTCTTCTTCTTCTTCTTCTTCTTCTTCTTATTATTATTATTATTCTTATTATTATTATTATTATTATTATTATTATTATTATTATTATTATTATTATTATTATTATTATTATTATACTTCTTCTTCTTCTTTTTCTTTTTCTTCTTTTTCTTCTTCTTCTTCTTCTTCTTCTTCTTCTTCTTCTTCTTCTTCTTCTTCTTCTTCTTCTTCTTCTTTTTCTTCTATTATTATTATTATTATTATTATTATTATTATTATTATTATTATTATTATTATTATTGTTATTATTATTACTATTATTTTATTATTATTATTATTTTATTATTATTATTATTATTGTTATTATTATTATTACTATTATTTTATTATTATTATTATTATTATTATTATTATTATTATTATTATTATTATTATTATTATTATTATTATTATTATCAGTTTATGCTATTGAGTCCATATTTGACCGACGCGTGAGTGGTCATCTTTCGCTACCGGTAAATAATTTCTCTTCGCCGATTATTGAAGAGTTGTATTCATTATATTTTTAGCCTTCCCTGAAGTGCATCCGATCAAATGTTCCTACAAAGTTATACTTTAAGAAATCCACTTGAGGAAGAGAAATCTTACTCGGCGGTAGTGAATGAGAGCAATTTCTAATAAAACTGATTGAACACAATGATGAGCAGACATAATCTATCAAAGATAAGTGATTGAACCGTAAGGAGCAGACATAACAAAAAATAACTGGTCAAACACAGTGAGAGCAGACATAATCAATAAAAGATAACTGATTGAAACCGTAAAGAGCAGACAAAACAAAAGATTACTGATTGAAACCGTAAGGAGCAGACATAACAAAAGATAACTGATTGAACCGTAAGGAACAGACATAACAAAAGATAACTGATTGAACCGTAAGGAGCAGAAATAACAAAAGATCAAACACAGTAAGGAGCAGACATAACCAATAAAGGATAACTGATTGAAACCGTAAGGAGCAGACATAACTAAAGATAACTGAATCGAAATAGTGAGGTACAGAGTGACATAAACAATACAATTTCTTATACGTTGTCATTATTGAGGAAATAAAGCAAAATCGAAGAAAAATGTAAACTCTGTAAAAAAAAAAGAAGCCCTATAACATTTCAGTCTTGTAAGAAAGGCCAAGCAATAAAGTATATCATAGATGTGAAGACATGGGAGCGGAGAAACGTCGATGCCAATTCCTCTATCACATCTGCCGCTCAAACAAAAATATAAACAATGGATGCCATGGTTTCTACCAAAGGTCTCAATAAAAAAAACACTTGCACTCAGCATGACATACTTTGCATACCTGCAGAGAGGCAGGGACTAAGAATGTTGGGATCAGACGAGCATGCCCTGGTGGATTTTAAGGTGAGGTTTTACCTCAAAAGAGGCCGAAAACGTGAAAAAGCATTGTCACACTAATCGAAACCTACCTTTTTCTCATCACCTCTCGATGTTCTCCTAGGTTGTCATTATGTGCCGCCATAGCTACAGAAAACCTATTTATAACTGTTGGGAAAGGTGCGAACTTTGAGTATCACGTCCACTAGCTGGTCCTTGTATTAGCTCCCCCGAAAATACACCTGCAGACGTCCAACATAGGAGAGGAGAGAATGATCTTATAATATCCCTAGATAAGATCAGCAATTCAAGCTGAACAAATAGATATTCTGCTTCTTCTGATGTCTTTATGTGACAGACATCGCTGACTATGGTTCTTCGTTTAAGCCTGTCGTCAGATAAACTAAAAAAATTCTTATTGTTCAGTCTTTCACCATTTGCCAATGAAACCAGACTTGTTAAGAAACCCCGTATCCTCTTCCTACATTTCGCGTTATATATCCACACTTTACATATAATTCAAAACATTTATGGCGGCATTTTCAGAATTTTTTCATGTTTCTCTTATTTTAAAGTTTTTTTAGGAGACTTTTTTATGTGGTTTCTCGAAATAAAGACTCGTTTTGGTTTTTTTGCTGTTCATGAAATTCCCAACGTTTGTCTGACAAACCACATTTCTGTCGCCTTCAATTATTTTTTTTTCTTCATTTTTGCATGCTAAGTCCACAACCGTTGCGGCCATGCAAAAGTATTGCCCATGCGTGGGTTTTGGCAAGTTTTGTTCACATTAATACCTGTTCTTTTGTGTTAGGATTGCCTCATCGTTTGATAAGAGTATTCGTTATTTATTCTTCAATGCCTCGGTATTCATTTATCTCCGGATGTTATTAGAAATTTTGGAGTTTTAAATTTTGACTTTGTTTAACAAATTAATTTCTAATAAACATCTTAAACAGTATTTGTTTTCTTTAAGACAATCATGTATTTATTACTTGACATCTGTCACTAGGGGTTTAGACAAAACAGTTTGATTGATACGGTGTTGTCATTTATAAGAACAGGATTTGTATTCTTCAATTGTTAATCCAGGTGCAATCTATAAAATCATGAACATCTAAAACATATAATATCCAATTTATTACATTTTACTTCATAAATTTGATCGTAAAATGTTTGCCAATAATAATAATAATGTGTACAAGCAAATGCAGTTAATTCAATAGTTTACGTTCCTTTGGTTGATTGCGATGCTTTTATGCAAAATAACTTTTCAAGTCATAACACACAGTCTTCATACAATCTAGGCCTAAGTTTTATATGCGTAAACTACAGTTTAGTTTCAGATCTGTGAATATTGTGAGTGAAAATATATTCAGTTATCTGTATCCTAGAAATTTTAGTTGCCTCCGTCTAATGGTTTCAATAATTTTAGCCTATTTCAGTTCCGACACATTTGGTATTTTTGTCCATGATATTCACGACATTCTTATGATAAACCACATCTCTACTGCTTCCAGTTTTCTCTCTGTTTCCTTGTTAATTTTCCAACATTAACGTTTATACAACAGTGCTGATCATGCATATGTTTTCATTACCCTCATTGTGGTATCAATATTTATTTTCTATTCGTCAATATTGTTTTTTTTTTTGTTTTGTTTTGTTTTTTTTACTTCACTTGTGCATCTACCATCTGATATTTGGATTTTGTTGCATGTTTTTTTTTCCTATTTTGTTTACAAGATTGCATTTAGGGTCTGTAGATTTCTTTAAGATGACCATACATTCTGGATATTTATTTTTCACACTCTAAGACAGGCCGGTTCTCTCGCTCTCTAAAACGGCAGTATTTACAAGTTTTTGAGATATTCACCACATTCTGCGATAAAAAAATGTGTCATCAGCATACCTGAGACTATTAAGAATTTTGTTTTTTCACTTTCAAAACCAGAAATTTTCGCCAAATTCCTCAACATCATTTCACTATGTAGGTTACAATCATTATAAGATACCGCTAACTTACACTTCTTTTGATGGATTTGAAATCACTGTGTTTACCTTTATTCTTTACAGATGGCGTTTGATCCCCATCTAGATTTCTAATAACTCTCACATCTTTACTGTCAATGTTTACTTTTTTCTAGCATGTGAATCAGCTGTTCATATTTTACTTTGTCAAAAGTTTTATAATAACCAATGGATCAGACATGGAGGTCTTTTTGTATTTTTTACATCTTTATATAACCATTGACAGAGGGATTGTTGCGTTTCTAGTCCCTTTATCAAGGGGCAAAGCCACATACTTTGGTGTATACTTTCGAACTTATACTCTCGCGCATTCTGTGCATCAAAACACGTAACATGATTTTTTTGTAAAATGGCTCAATAAACTGATTCTTCTATCCCTGGTGTTAGGCATTCTATAAAACCAGATTTACAAAGATCTTCCGGGATTGCATCACTGTCTTACATTTCATTAAAGAGTTTTGTTGCCAGATCTTTTCTAAAGTTATCTAATGCTGTTATTATTACCATTGATGTGTTATCTGGTACTGTAGTTTTTCCATTTTACCATTCCTTTAATGCTATTTTTACCTCTTTTTAAGGATGGTTTGGCCATGTAGGCTTTTCCTCATTTCAAATTTTTCACACCTATTACCTTTGAAAAAATCTGCAACATATTCTGATGATCTGTTAAGTTCTTCCTTCTTTTTCATTAGAATTGTACTGTCTTTTCATTTGATCAGTCAGTGCCACTTGCACTGCATTTGATTGACTTATACTTATATCGTTAATTTTGTGTACACCTGAATTTACAACTTACATGTTTATACTTGAATACTGCCTAGATTTAATGGTTTGGATACCAGTTTAGCAACAACTACTCTAAAATTGAACACAGCTTCCCAGACTTTTTGTGGCTGTTTCATCAAATAAGATACCAACACCACCATGTGTATTCCTCGAGTAAATCAGGGTTTGTTTTTTTCCCTGGTTCTATGGTGCCTGCTTCATTCCATGTTACCTCGGCGAAAGCAAATTATGCAACACGAAATAGCGTTTTCATGTCAACATTGTAGGGTGTTTGTCATTTATTAATGTTTCCATTTCTTGTACAAAGATTAGGCTTACTAGTTTCAGTCCCTTGTGTGTCCTATTTATCACTCTTTTTTTCCCCTTTTTTTTTAGCTGACAACAATTTATTACTTGTGTGTATATATGTTTTCGTATTTGTGTGGGTTTGTTTGTTTGTTTTTTCAGCTCAAAAGATCCAAGTTTGTACAGCATATTGTTGACTTCTTTGATACACGGCTTGTTTGTTTCTCATGAGTTTTTTGTGTTTGTCTCATTCATTAATTTCTGTAACTGCAGAATTTCGTCTCTTCATTGCATTATTAGTTTCCAATAAAATGCTCTGAAGTTATTAATTTACGTCCTTGGAACCCTGTTCGCAAGTATTGTAAGTTTCATCACACGGCTTAAATTTCAAAGTTTGCTATCAATCATATTGTTTTCTATAGAGTGTTTGGCTTTTTCGAAGTAAAACGTTAAAGAAAAGACAGGAAGGGGAAGAGCTCAAAAAATGTATAGAAAGAAAGAGAAAAATAGAGAGCTAGCGATGGATCTGCTTGTATAGAAGAAAGGAGGCAATGAGAAAAAAGGAGAAAAAGGCAAGTTTAGGTGGAAAAGTAGAGAGTAGCAGAGGGAGAGTGAGCCAAAGAGAGAGAGAGTGAGTGAGAGAGAGAAAGAGAGAGAGAGAGGAGGGAGAGGGAGAGAGATTGGGTGTATGATGAAGAGTAGACGCAGTGAAAAACGCATGTCTGTGGAAGGAGAAAGAAGGGAAATATCTGAGAAAAGTGATACAAAATGACACAGAAAAGAGGGGGGGGGGAGGGGGAGGCAGTGGGAGCGAGCTTGGGCATGTGGAGGAGGACATATGAGAAAAAGAAAAAGAGAGACGTATTTAAAGGGAATTGGGAGGATGGAAGAGAGAAAAGCATTAGAAGAAACGATAGAAAATTAGAATGGAATAAAGATTAAAGAAACAGGCATAAGGAAAGAAAAAAAGATAGGGGAAAAGGACAGAATGGTGACACAGATGAAAAATACAGGTGGTAGAATGATAGGATGCAGGGTGCAAGAGGTAAGAAATAGTTAAAGTATAAAGGATAGCGAAAGAGAGGGGTATAATTGTATGTATCTGTATCTGTGTGTGTCTGTATGTGTGTGTAAAGAGAGAATGGTTTTAAAAAAATCAGAATAGGTGCGAGCTATGGATGTTTATTACAATGTACGGGTTTTCGTTTTTAAATGATGTATATAAAATAATAATTAACATGGTCTCTTTACATCATTAAAAACGAAATTTTAAAAGCGCGTAAAAAATCTTGTGTCTGAATGCATTTTTTATTCATTCTTTTTCGCTTTTCATGGTTTTGTCTGTTTCCACCATTCTGTGTTTTTTTTCTTTTTCTCTCTCTCTGTTTTCCGTTTTAGCGTAAAAAGCGAAAATGAAGTGTTTATACAAAGTCTCTTCACTGGATGAATGTCGTGCCTTACTTTGCTTTTTTTTTTTTTATTTTCATCGAAGCGAAATTAATGTTTGCTTCGGCCAAATTTGAAGTAAAAGCTGAAAAAGTATCATTACCTATAATTACCAAAGCAACGACGGCCATCTTGAATTTCACGATCTAATTAAAATAACCATAGTTCAACAATCTGTCCCTAGAGCTCAAGTTCAAATCCATCGAAACCTTGCTAGCATGATCTGAGCTGCATAATCTAACAACTTATGGAGCGATTGTTTGGTGGTTCAAGAGGCATGTTTTTTTTTTTAATTCTGTAAAGCCCTGTATATAGTTGTAGGTAGTTTTTGTCTACATTTCGCATGCTAAATTTCTGATAAAAAAAAACAAACAAAAACGTGAATATAACATCGCTAAAGGACTCTAATTTATTATAAATTCAATATTAGCCATGACGGCTATGCAAAAGTTTAAGAAAATCGCTACATAAAAGCATAAACCCAGGGAAAAGAAATTGAAAGTTCTATATTTTAAAAAAATACGAATATCACTGTAACCAAATGATCAATATTTTCTCAAAGTACCGTGCTTTCTTTCATTTATATGGTTGAATCTTGACAGTCAAATCGAAGTATATCTCACATTCAGTAAAGGTAGGGGAAAAAGCTAGTTTAAATTTTAAAGGCAAGAAATCAAAAGAAAAAATATAACCCAGATTAATTCGATATTAATAAAAATGTATCTCTACCAAAATTTGTATTTTTTGCTTTATCTCGGCGCTGAATCAAAACTTTCTCTCTTAACCTTTCTATAGTCTCAAAATCAGTTCAGCAAGAACTGAGGGTTACCAAAAAGGTTGATTGCGCATGTCTCGTGGGCTTTACATCCACTTCCTTTCCAATTGATGCAGCGTTAGCCTTGTCGTTTTAAATTGTAGATGCTGGGTGTAATTCTTTTTCTAAAGTATTTCATTATAAGTGCGAATATTAAGTACACTAATGAATAGGTTTTTTCGGGCAACCCATCTCGAATTTCGACGATCTTATTAAGCGTCGTTCAACAATCTGCTCGACTTGAATGTTTTATCACAATCTTTTTTTTTTCCTTTTTTTTTTTTTTTGTATCATTTTGTTTTTGTGGAGCTCTTGGTTCCGTGAAAGAGAGCTTGACTGACGTAAAGCTTAGCCCTTTCATTCTATCGCAACGTACAGTTCTCTACAGCGGATCTTCTTTCTACGGGGATGCAACTCTTGTTTAAAGTCTGCGTTCATCGTGGTTGATAGAAAATTCTGATGTCATGTACTAGTAAGCTTATGGCCCTTGATGCGCCGTTTGGCTGATAAGCCTCGGTCATTGAGGGTCTTGATTTAAATCTCGGAGGAAATGAAACAGGAGATCAAATTTCACTAGGAGAGTCCACAAAGGCGGAGCGTGTATTATAAGTATCGATTATTTTTCTCCTTGTCGTGCCCATAAATATTTATGCGCTTCACTCATTTTAATTGTCTCTTTTCTTTTTTTTTTTTTTTAAACAAAAACACTTGATTTTGGGATTTGCTTGGTTTGTTTTGTATTGTTTGTTCTTTTTGTTCTTCTTGTTGTTGGGATGAGGGAAAAAGAGTAGGTAGAGGAGGGAAGGGAGGGGGGGTAGAGGGGGTAGAGATAGAGGTGGGAAGGGAGGAAGTAGAAAAAGGGAGAGGTAGAGGAGGAGCGGGTATGGAAAGAGATGTAAAACAATGCATCGTCGACATTTTTTTTTCATTTTGTGCTCAATTTAGGCAGATTTCGTGGCTTCAAAAGGTAATCCATAAATTAAGCCGTGAGTCATCGTTTTCGCTGGTTTAATTGTTTGACAGAATTTTCTATACGACAAAAATTGCTAATTAAAAACTATCTCATGACTAGCGAGAATGACCAGCGTAGAATTAGATATTTTGGCCACATTTTTCCTTTTTTGAAGTCTTAGTATGCTTTTTAAGTGGAGAATATGAGTATGAGCTTCATGACTGGTTGCCCTATTTTCTAAAACAGTTATGCATTTTCTTAGATATATATATATATATATATATATATATATATATATATATATATATCAAGCTCCCTTCCACAAAATGAGCACGCCGCCTCGTTTGTACACGCAGAGCATTGAAATCCCTTGTGGTTTCTCTTATCGTGATTGGCCCTCTTTAGAACATTATGAGATTTATCACTTTGGATTTTGTAAATACAGACATATAAGAAAATTTGCTCTTCTTTATGGTGCGCGAAATTTACGATTAAAATTCTGATTGATGCAAAAGATGCAAAGTAGGAGGATGAGATTTCAGCAAAGTGATATAAAATATTTTCTTTTTACAGAAAATATTTTCTAGTTCTTTAAAAAAAAAAACCCAAAGTTTTGAAAATAAAAGTATATAATTTCAATATTTTCCCTTTAAGTTGAATGTTCTATCGACGCATTGTTTAGAGTGACAACATAACAAAGAAATATCGTAGACTTTAGCCACAGATTTATAAAAGAAGCAGGTAAATTGAAACAGGTGAATAAGGTCAAATTTCACCTGTATTCCAGAAGTGTTAAGCTCACTGTTGCTTTTCTAATTCACACTAATCTCATTAGTATTCGAGATATCACAGGTTCAATGTCGCTTTTCTGATTTAATCTAATCTCATCTGTATTCGAGGTTTTTGTAGGCCCACTATTGCTATTAAATTGCAGAGGTTTATGTTTCTAAAATATCATGATGACAAATTTTAATAAACGTGCCATTTCTAAAGATATTTGATTAAAGATAATGTTAAATCGTGTTGGGACGGTTCAAGGTTGCCTATTAACTCTCAAGGTTAGATAAAATTGGTTAGATCTGGAGCAAACTGACGTGAACAATCATAATCTCTATAAATCTGGCACGCCCTTGACTCTGTTAACATTTGACACGCCTAATGTAGCTAAAATAACGATTTCAGAATGTGTGAATAATTAATCCGTACAAGTCGTGAGTTTATTTTTCCTAATTTGACTGAAGCGATTCCAACGATATGAAATTGTCACAAGCAACATTTACAAAAACGAAACCAACAATGTTGTTGAAAATAATGATCCTCATGATACTAATCTTAACTATACAAAGCTTTCATCAATGAAGTCGAAAAGATAATATGTTTTAGCTATATCCTTCCCAGCCCTTTCTCTTTGAAGATCTTCACTGATTTCCCTTATCTACCTTCTGCTTTCTCTCTGGAATGTGGAGATGAGAGTGGAAAATTTTTTTTTCAATCACGATTATTATTATTATTAACATCATTATTATTGTTATTATATTATTATTATAATTATTATTATTATTGTAATTATATTCTTCTTCTTCTTCTTCTTCTTATTATTATTATTACTATTATTATTATTATTATTATTATTATTATTATTATTATTATTATTATTATTATTATTTTTATTATTATTATTATTATCATCATCCTCATCATCATTATTATTATTATTATTATTATTATTATTATTATTATTATTATTATTATTATTATTATTATTATTACTAGTAGTAGTAGTAGTAGTAGTAGTAGTAGTAGTAGTAGTAGTAGTAGTAGTAGTAGTAGTAGTAGTAGTAGTAGTAGTATGAGTATTAGTATTATTATCATTTGTCTTAAAAGTAGTAATATAAGTAGCAGTTGTATTAAAAGTAGTAGTATAGTAGTAGTAGTAGCAGCAGTAGCAGCAGCAGCAGCAGCAGTGAATTCAGAATCATCATTATAAACATAGGCAGTTTTTGCATGTCTTGTATAGCCCACCTACTATCGTTTTGTGATCTTCGTTCAGCCTGGTGCCGTTGAAGGATTTAAAACTGTAGCTCTCTGGAAGAACTTATCATGGCCTTGATTGTAGAAATAGCAATAATTATGAATTGAAAGTTGTTGGTGATGATGTTGATGATGAGGAGGAGAAAGAGGAGGAGAAGCAGAAGGAGAGGAGAAGGAGGAGGGAGAAGCAGAAGGAGGAGGAGGAGGAGAAGGAGGAGAAACAGGAGGATAAGGAAAAGGAGGAGGAAGAGAATGGTTAGGATCATGAAGGTGAGGAATAGCAAGACCAAGACAGCTGACAGCAGTGCTTAAACAATGATAAGAATTTTATGAAAATAATGAATACATTTAATCCCTTGCCATCTACATCGAGTTTTTTTGAGTTTTCTTTCCGGCTTTCTTATATTTTTTTAATCTTCTCTGTTTAGTGCTACTCCGTCAGTTATCCTCTTGTTATTCAATTTTCCTCGGCCTTTCTCCTCTAACGGGCATGTGATCGATAGAGTTGAGGTAGCTTGTCAAGAACTCGAGGGTAATTAGGGTTTGCTAGCGAGCAGGTAGTTGTAGATGGAAAGCTGTTGGTGACGTACATGGTGTCCTTGTTTACAACAAAGAATCGACCTGGCAACTTGAAGAAGATGGTATTTCATGACCTGCCTGTTTGAGCTTTGTAGCCAAACACGTTTTGTGTTTTGCTTTTCTTTTTTTTTTCAGGAAGATGAGGGGTGGAGCATGGAAGAGAGGGGGGGGGGGGGGGGGGGGGGGGATGAAGCTGTGGAAAAGGGTAGAGTTGGGGGATGGGGATTCCGAGTGGGGTTGTGCGAAAGAAAGGGAATACAAAGAAAGGTTGGAGTGTATGACGTATATTAAAATAAATGAGGTGAGTTTTGGTGTATGATAATGTGTCCGTCTCTAATTGAAAGTCCAGTGTAAAAGATAGTAGTTCGAAGTTTATTATAAATATGGCTGAATAACTACAAGAAAGTGAAGCACAAAATAATAGCAGAAAGCTATGGACAAAGAGTTTCAGGAAAGTTAAGAATAACACAGATTCACAAGAAACAATTCAAATTCTTTTTGACAAACGTTTCCTTGGCATTTTCAGTCTTTATGACAATACATGCTGTCTGTCACAGGTAGATAAGCTGATGATATAATAAGGCATAATGTTAAATCTCACAGGTATGTTATAAATTATAACTTGACAGGATGAATACTGAAGGAAAACAGAGCTATTTTTTCTCCATTTCGTTATGCAAGTTTGCAATAATTTGGTGCTTTAGGACTTACGATTTTGCTTATTATTTCTTATGAAAATTCAATTCCGGTCATGTTTGAAATTGAAGAGTCGAAAGCTGCTCACATTATCGCCTTTAATTAAAAAAAGCGAATCCAGATAAAATAAATCTAGAGCAAAATAATGGTAGATTTACATTTAATCTCATGCGAGTTAGGTGTAAAAATTAGATGGCATTAAGCTAAATCTTGCAAGTTAATGATGATAAATTGCAAAGAGCTAGGCTAGTCCGGCTAACAAGCATTTAAGTCTTAGTAAATCACATGAGTCTTAGTAAATCTAGATTGGTCACTCAATAACTAGAGATAATTTTATAGTTATCAAGCCATTGTAAAATCTGTTCGATTAGGAATGCCTTTTCATTTAAGCCGTTTTTCCTACCTTACAGTCCAGAGGTTCTGGAACGCCTCCTTTGCAAAAGTCATATAAGTACCTGTTCATGTTGATTATGTAATATTTTAGTGCCAGGAGAGGCCACATTGCCAATCTCAAATTGCAAAAAAATTGTCAGCTTGCCCCCCTGACCCCCCCCCCCCCCC
>BLXT01004148.1:1114258-1124811 GCA_019648995.1 Plakobranchus ocellatus | reverse complement strand
AGCATTACATTTTTGTGAGGTGAAGAAAAAAAGGGGGGAAAAATAACTCATAAGGAGAGAAGTAACTATTCTTAATATACATACAATCAATAAATAGGGCCTTCCAACAATACTATATTAGAATTTAGACTTTTCCATTTTTGCCATTTTTTGCTAATTTACTCAATTAGCCCGTATAAATATAGAATTGCGTGTTTTTTTTATTATTATAATTATTATTATTATTATTATTATTATTATTATTATTATTATTATTATTATTATTATTATTACTATTATTATTATTAATAAAATTATTGTTGTTGTTGTTGTTGTTGCTGTTGTTGTTGTTGGTGGTGGTGGTGGTGGTGGTGTTGTCACGAGAGCTCCACAAAAGCAGTTTGACGATTACACCGATAAAAGAAATAAGTTCAACTACTGAAATTCATTTATACTTTTATAGCTTTTAATCCGCAAGATTATCGAATGTTGAATATTCACCTTGCCACAAATAAGGAAGTTTAAAATATGATTTCAGACTGCAACAATAAGACATTGCTTTGGAAATTTATTCAAATTCTTTCGTCATCCAAATAATTACCAATATGCATATTCAATGATTACTGAAAGCTCCAGGCTCTTAAGATCCAATAAAATCTATTCTCGGTTTACCAACTATTAGCAGTTGTTTAAAAAAGCAACTAGTGTGTGCCTGAATATTCGCTAGTCCTTGTGAGAGTCCCAATAAAGAGCCCATGGTTCAAATCCTAAGGAAAGCCAGTTGCAGGGTATTTCCTTTCACAACCACTGGCGCAGGAATACTTAGAAAAATAATTAAATTGCAATAGTAGTTTTATAACAACAGTATGCATTCTGTTCTCCTTCAATCTTTCAATTCTCTTGTCTGCTGCCTAACTTGCAACTTAGGAAGAATGCACACTTGGCATACATACATACATACATACATACATACATACATACATATATATATATATATATATATATATATATATATATATATATATATATATATATATATATATGCTAAAGCCTTCTATAGGAGGTAAGTCCTGATGAGCAGAGGCCAAGCCCAACAGGCCAGAACAACTACCATGCGTGCACGCAAGCAAAATTTTATTATGTCATGCTCACTCAACATTTTCAAAACGGCAATTTTTAAACTAGAGTTAATCCTAATAATAAGTTAACACGCCATCGACGATTATTATTATTATTATTAGTAGTAGTAGTAGTAGTAGCAGCAGCAGCAGCAGCAGCAGCAGCAGTAGTAGTAGTAGTCGTAGTAGTCGTAGTCGTAGTCGTAGTCGTCGTAGTAGTAGTCGTAGTCGTAGTAGTAGTAGTAGTAGTAGTAGTAGTAGCATTAGTAGTAGTAGTAATAGTAGTAATAGTAGCAGTAGTAGCAGTAATAGCAGTAGTAGCAGTAGTAGTACTAGTAGTAGTCACAGTAGTAGTAGTAGTAGTACTAGTAGTAGTATCATTACTATTGTTGTTGTTATAATCCTTTTATTCTTATTATAAAAAATCAACAATGTAATATTACATACATGGGGTGTCAAAAAGACCCAAAAAAAAAGATGTGAGATTATATTTGTACGGCCCCCAATAGGGCAACCTCAGGCTTTCAGGTTCTCCCTCAGGCCAGGGCATCGATGACGGAGCTCGAACTCGCGACAAAAGGGTACCTGAATTATGAATATCTCAGGGCGGCTCTGCTGTCCTCTGTTCCATTACTTTTTCTTCTTCTGTCTTGTTCTTCTCTGTTAACTTAAACTTAAATTTGGTTTAGCCTAAGGCTAAATTTGAAGGTAACCAGATTTTGAAATACCTTGCCATGGTGTGCAAAGCATCAATGCAAATTTTTAAAAAGCCCAGGAGGTATTCTAAAGGTAGGTACCATAGTGCTTAGTACCTTTGAATTCCCAAGTTAGGCACCATAGTATTAGTACATATATACGTAGTTTGCATCTGAATATTGTAATGTATTTATAACTAATTAGAGTGATCTAGGTCTAGAATTAAATATTCTATTTAATTACTATCCTAAAAAAATTCCTATCCAACCTAAGCTATCCAGTTGCCATGACAAAAGACACTCTGGCATGATTATAATTGACATAATGCATAATGCCTTTCTTATGAATCTGCCAAGGCTGCGGATATACATTAATAGAGCACAAAGATACAATGCTTGTAAATCTGGTTGTGTTTTTGAGCGATCATGATGCTTATATTATAATAATCTACACATAGGCCATTGCCCAAGGATAGATGTACTATGAAAGTAGGTCAGGACTATTACACATATGATTTTTTGTGCACTTCAATAATTTTGCATAATTTTTTTTCTGAAGTTTTTTTTTTTTCCTTTTTCTTGCCTTGAATTTTAAGAGAGGTGAGCCAGGGCTTTTTATAAGTTTTTTTTTGTTTTTTTTTGCAAAATACATGATTGAAAAAGGTGGCACACATGATAGAAAAAAGCTCTCATATTTGATGGTGCACAAAGATTTACATCAATAAGTTTTAATTCACCATGTAGTGTGTTTAAAGCCAAATTCTATGTTTGCTGAAGTTTCATCTTATTTTTCTTAAGACATTAGTTTTTAGCAAATAAAATGTTACAATCATAAAAACGATAAGAGCAACAAAATTTGAGGTCTTGATGAAGGACAATATTACAACAGTCTGTCACAGACCATTTATTATGCATAAATATCACAAGAAACTTAGGGGATGTAAACAATGATAGAAAGAACCAGTTTGCCAGTGAACCTTTCACTAGGTAAAATGAAGTGGAACTGTTTTTCTCACTTTTAACTGTTATTGGTTTTTTTTTATTAATTTCCAAAAATCTACTCAGTGGTGCAATAGGTTAGTGATTGGAAAAAAAATAGAAAGCTCTTTTTTTTCATCTCATGAAAGTTTTCATTCAGTTTATAATGCAGAAAAGAAGTTTTAATTTATATATGTATACGTATAAGACACAAGTCATCAATATATTTTGCCATAAATAACAAATGATATGGCATAGAAATTTCTACGAAAAAGAATACTTTTCATATATTTTTTTAAAAGCAACCATTTTGGGCATCCTATCAAAAACACTGATATTAAAGCAGCTAATGTATTTTTGTATTTTGTACTTATTGGTCTACTTTTTAATTTAAATTAAAAATGTCAGAATCCCACTGAAACTGAAATTCTTTAAATTACATGTATATCCACTACATTTGAAAATTTTTCAGATCTTCTATAATATTTAAAAGAGACCTTTTCAGCTGGGTCATAATGTTTGAAAAATTGAATAAATATGCCTGGCTAGTAATGAATATTTTGCAGACATTGCAATACACAAAACTTGACCTTTTGTATCCAATAGCCGGGACGTAATCGTAGGTGTATTTAAACTGTCATGAGCTGCTGGGTTTTTTTGTTTTGTTTTTTTATTTTGCTGTTCACATCTGGACATGTATTTTCCCACATCATGATGTTTTATGTGAAAAGAATAAGAATTAAGATTGTTTAAAATAAAATTAACTACCAAGATTCTTAATCTTTTCATGAAGAAAAGATTCAAAGCAAATACAGCACAATGTTAAAAAGGATCTAATTAGAAAAAATAAGAAGGGATAAAGACAGAAAAATGAAAGACCAAACATGGGTATTTTTGATAAGACTTTTAATATTCACAGTACTTTAACATGGTTAATTTATGATCGGGCATTGGGTCCCTTCTTGCGTCCAAATCCAGCGACCACGTTGACAAATCTTCTATTGTATTGCATTCGACGCTTGGCACGACCAGTCTTGCTCTTCTTCTTTTCCTGTTTATCTACTTT
The DNA here is from genome assembly GCA_019648995.1 of Plakobranchus ocellatus. Lineage (NCBI taxonomy): Eukaryota > Metazoa > Mollusca > Gastropoda > Plakobranchidae > Plakobranchus > Plakobranchus ocellatus. The sequence goes on along the minus strand of BLXT01004148.1, from coordinate 1,120,975 downwards.
GGGAGTCTGACCTCTGACCTTTCCAGCACGAGCCAAACTGCCATGCACCTTTCCTAGAAAGTAAAAAATTTTTAAGTCTTGATATCTCTACCCAGCAATTATCATATATCAACATTTTTTTTTCCCATTAGCTTCCTGGAGTATTTATTAAAATTGTATGATCAAATTTAAAAACTACACATATACCTAACGATAATACTTTATGAATATGCATCCCAAGACCACCTGAAATAGTTGGAAATATCATTTTAGAGTTTGAAGCGTTGAAACAGCTTGAAATTTCTTTCTTTCAGCTTTGAAATATGAAAACTTACATGGGACATGTTTACTCTGAGCTAAGATAAGAGCAAGCATTTTAAAGGCAGACAAAAAAACTGAAACTTACTTTAACCAAATTTTATGTATAACAACCAAGACATTTGCTTTGGTCTCAAGACATACCATGGCTTGCTCATCAGATAAGAGCAACCAACGTCTGGTTTTTAAAATTAGCCAAAAAAGTTTTCTAAAAAATGTAGAAGGTTCCAAGGCTCAAAGGCTTGGAAATAAAATCCTCACAAAACTCTAAGCCTTTAAATGTACAGTTTATGGTTTTTGAAATTAGCTGAACTCTTAACTAATCGTATTCGATTATAAAGCAATCTTCACTTACTTGCTCGACTGTTAATTTCAAAAATACTAAATTTATTAATAAAGGACACAAAAAATACTGGTTTTAAAGGAATTTTTCACTTTCATAGGTAGTGTGGGGTGAAGGACATTTATAATTCAATTTATTTACTATATTCAATTATAGTTTACTGCGGTGCAATTCAAACTCATAAATTGACATGAAAGAGACGAAAGCCATTACGTCACAATGTTGACATATCAAAATACCATGACAGAGGGAAAAATACTTAAATTCTTATCTTTTCAGGCACTATAGGTGCTCAAAATCTGAAGATTTTTTTCTTCACTTTGGCTTTGTTAAACTGTAACTCATACCAAAGTCGACTGGATCATACCTTTAGCCCCGAACCAACCCAAAAAAAATCAGATTAAAATAAGGTTTGGTGAAGCTTTTCACACCAAAAGTGAAAATTTATCTCTTTTTTTTTCTCACATGATGATGTGCAATTCATGGTAATGCCTTCAAAGAAAAGGTCACAGGGTTATACTAAATATCAATTTGTAATTGCATGCAGCATCCTCCACATAACTGCCACAGAGACCTTATGTTTTATACATTTTCAAATGGATATCTCTGAATACATTTTTTTTTTATTACCTCCGAGCATTCTCAGCTCAACATTGAGGGTGGATTCATTCTTGAAGTTAACCAGTTCACAAGCATCTTCTAGGGGCTGACCCTCATGAAAAACAGCCATCTGTTCAGTAGGGAGTCCCTCCCTTTCAGTGACGAAGGACTAAAGATGGGAGTATAATCATTATAAACATTATGTTCGAGATTGCCAAAATGTGGGTGGTCATCGTTTTTTAATGTTTAAAAATATTCTACTACTTCTAGCCATGAAAAAACAAAACATCAATGCATAATTCTTCAGTTTCTGGGTGTAATGGCATTACAAGTTTAAAATTAAAAGTCACAAGGAATGCAAAAGAGGCTGATAAGTCAAGACCATGATTAAGTAATTTTTACAGACTGGAATCACCAGTAAGTAATCCTTTCTCCACAGATATAACAGGCGTGGGAATTGGTTATGTGAAAAAACATGGAAACCAGACTGGGGGGATACAGAGGCTGCCAAGACCTCGTGGGGTGCAGGGTCAACGCCCCAGGGGGGAACCCATTCAGCCCCCAGCAGAAAACAATTCTTCACAAATTTAAAGCATTTTTGGAGGCCTCTCCTAGCAGCTAGCAGTAGATTTATTTGCTATTGTATAAAAAGTTAAAAAACCCATACTTAACTTTCAATTTTGCTCCCTCAAAATTTTTGTGTGGACGATTCCCATGCTTGAATAATTTACACACGGAGACATACAGCAACACTTTCTATCAATATATCAGTATCAAGAAATGAATCCAGTTCTAATAGGCATGAACTGGAATGTTAATACCAAGGTATTTAAATTTAGACTACATAAAAATAACTAAGCCAGGTTTAGATTTTTGCCACAAAATGAATGTTTAGAGCCTAAATTCAAATGTAGGTGTTTTAGATCACCAACTTGTACTAATACTATCTTGAAGAAGATTCACTTCCATTAAATTGTATACAGTAGACCACACCTAAAACGAAAAAACGGCAAAACCAAAAAAAAGTGAAGAGCTTTCCGTTTATCCTCTTATTCTGTCCTATTAAACATGCGGTAAACTGAAAGCACAGGCTGCCTAACTATCGCTAAAGCGAAATAAAAATAACCAGGCAAGCCCAGTCACTGTCCGACCTACACTAAAAATAATCGTTTGTTTCGATTTTTTTTTACACACTTTGCCCTTCCCTTTCTTTCTCGCATTATTCCACACAAAGCCAATAGGCGTACTGTTACCAGTGCCTCACACTACAGCAGGCCAGCAGACCTGATGCCTCACTAGGTCTAGGTCTACTGCACAAACCTGCCATTTCCTTCTCTTCCATCACTCAGTTACGCAGCGGGACCGTGCCAGACAATTCCCAAATTGTCTAGGTCCCACAGCACAAAGCTAAGCAAATACTTGCATCCCAGCCGCTAATAAAGCCATCTCTCTTGTTGAGAACTTCAGTACCAGAAAACTTAGGTGATGATAAAATTGTAAAAGTAGAGGATCGGAAAACATACATAGGCGATGATGAAAGTGTGAAAGCTCTATTACTCTAGATAAAAGGTGAAAGAACCTCTTAAATGAAAGGGGAAGAGAAGGAGATAAACAGATGGATAAAAAAGAGAGAGAGAGATATGTGGATAGGCGTGTGCATTCACATGGTGTTGTGACGACGGGTGGGATTGGTTTAACTTTATATTTCGGGAGCTGTTACTCTCCTTTATTAATCTTAATAATTTAATGCACTATGCTTAAACCAAAATAGAAATCATACTCCCTAGAATTTCAGTTTAAACGTGTTCAACTGTATTCTCAACAAAAAAATTATAAATATGGCAAGCACCTTGTTCATATTTCCAGTTGAGAAGGTTGAGTACAAAAGATGATGAAAAGACATATATAATTCTTTAAACGTTTTAGCACCAGCACAAAATAAATCGATGGCAAAACTGAAGCATCCTCCTAGTTTCTTTACACCTTATAACTGAAGGAGAACAAAACAAGAAAACCTCGACCATTGGTTGTGTTGTCCTTTTCCTAACAAAAGACTTCGCAAAGAACTTCTGCTTTCTTTAAATTAATGTTTTTTAAAAAAAAATAAGTTAATTGAAGAGTTTCAACTTCGGAAAAGAATTATAAATGAAATTCACTCGCTAGGAATCACCTTGAAGATCGATCCCAAGAAAAAGATACAGACAGCCCCAGAATCATAGAGTAATAATCAAAAATCATATCAATGATTAAATAAATCTTTAGAGTCAATTTTCTAGAAAAAAGAGAGATAAAGAGATTGCACTTAATTTTAAACTGGACAACAAAATGGGCAAAGCATAAAAATGTTGACATACCTTGACATCCTCAACAGTCTTCAATTGGGACAAATCCAAAACATGCGTTGCAAGAGAGCGAACAAAGAGAGGCATTTTGAATGTTTCTGATCTGGAGGAAAAAAAAAATACATTAAAAACATGGGGTGTCATTCAGAAAACGATACATGATTTCAAAGAAAAAAATTCTTTTTTTTTTAAAATTCATACCATGGGACACTCTGAACTGATAAGTTCAGCTTCAATGGTAGTTGGGGCCTTTACGACAATTTTTATGAAACATTTCAAATCTGGTGAAAACAGAAGAATTTCTGCAAGGCAGAGTGGTGTTAAGGGAAGCCTAAATTTTGAAAGGCTGTAATTTTACTCCAAATTACGCTAGGAATATGATATTCTATCACATACTAGATATTAACAAAATCTACAGACTGAACTATAATGTGACCTTGAAAAGGTGACCTTGACCTAGTTTCAAGGTCATACAGTGACAAACTTTGTAATGCCATAACTTTTTTGTTTATGAAGCTACAGTGTCCATTTTTTGTGTGTAAGAGCATAAAGTTGTATAGAGAGCCTGTACTAAAAATCTAATCTGCATTTTTCTTACAAAAATTTTTACAAATTTTTACATTTTTTTATGCTCCGAAATTGCTGCACTGTACCAGATTTTAAGTCATAAATCCAAAAATTTTTAATTTATGTACTTTTCTTTAGAACATCAACAAACCCTCCAACCGACAATTGGTAAGCACCATGCAAAATTTGGTGTAATTTGACCTACAAATGACTGAGTTATGTTGTTAAGAAGTAAGGGACAGTTTGAAAAAACAAGAAACTGAGAAAAACACGTATAAAGTTGAAGAACATAAAATATAGTAAATTTTAAGATGAATTTGAAATTAGAACTGAACGACAGCATTGGATTGTTGTGAAAAGGAAAGTTGGTAAAAGTTGTTTCTATGAGTAATTTATAAAGTCAACTTTTTATACTGATTATTATGATCCAAACAGTTTGTTCCTTGGTTGAATACGGACAAAGATATATATGATTGAAGTTGATAGGTCTAGAAATAAAAAATAAGAATTTTTTTGAATTTTAGCTGAGGGTAGGTCAGAAAAATGTGGAAATGAAAATTTTAGCTGTGTTAACAAAAAAAAAAAACACTTTGCAATACATTAAAAAGCAAAAGTTAATGTACCATAAGCAATACAAATGTAAATAAATCATTTTTCAAGGGTTTTCACTAAATTTAAGGGGTTCACGCTTCCCTTAAGAAGGATAATATAAAATATATAAAGAAGGCATCCTTTAGATGAAGCTGAAAAACATAGTATGAATCTACAGTTCGATGTTTTTATTTGAAAAAAATGAAGGCTAATATTAGAAGGTTTGTACTAAATTTAAAAAGTGGACATCCTCTCATGACAACATCTTTCATGAATAAAGTGATTGAGACCTAGAATGAAGTCAAGACGAGTAAAATTGGTGCTATGAGTAAATCCCGTCACATCTCATCATAGAATGAAAGAGAATCATATGTGCAGAAATTATAAATGATTATTGTGTACCAATGATTATTAATATGGCAAGACTTCAAAATGTGCACTCAAGAAAAGTAAATTTATAAAAGCTACACTACCAACCAATCTGTCATGACCATTTAAAAATGTGAAAAAAAAAAACAGTTTTTTTTTAAATCACTTGCATTCTTCTTCAGACACCTTGTCTGAAACAGATATTGACGATCGTTTTCCTCCACTAAAACCTATCCTCAGTTAACCTCATAGAGTTGTTACTACCCTTGCCTATTGCCCATGACTTAAGACTTTCAATAAAAGTTATTCTCTGTCTACCTCTACTGCGTTTGCCTTCAATCTTTCCAGTGATTGCTCAGGCATTCGAATTTATGATTTTGTAGCTTGTTTGATTTGTTTGCCTTTGCCAATAAGATAGCACTTGGAGTTAGAGGATTTCTTGGAGATGACCATACATTCCGTTTTCTTTACATTCAAAGACACTTGCATTATTCTAAATTAATTGCTGAAACAGACCTGACTAACCAAAAGTAGGCCATCATTATCCAAGATGGTGATAAGAAAATATTTTTTTTTTCAAAAATTTTAAAAGATCATTGGTTTTGGACGAACATGCTTGCAATAGTTGTTGGTAAATTTGTAAAATTATCATCAGTTGACTAAATTTGCCTTAACTTCTTTGCTATTATTGGAATATCTCTATGTGTGCATAATCAGAAGTCTTTCCATCAATGTCTTCAAAGTATTCATTTGGTACAAAGATATCTTAACTTTTGATTGTAGCATATTTTATGGCTTAAAAGTAGGCCCTAAACCTAGTTTCTATTATGGAAATTATGAGGTGGTGCAATAATGGTAATCCGTGGTTGCTATGAAGCCAATAATACAGACGAAAAGTGAGTTTTCGTTGATTTAGAACAGCTTAGTGTTAAATGAAAAACAGTCTCTTGAGATCTCTTGCATTTCATCTACAAATCAGACTTTTCAACTAAAACCCAGACCTGCCAACCGCAAATTGTTCTCACAGGAATATTCACCTCTACTCACAGGAATTTAGAAAGTCTCACAGGAATATGCCAGTATACAATTAAATGCGCATGGATAAACTGTATTACACCTTAATTATATACTCGATTTTAGACATTCCATAACATTAAAGTATAATATCAGAGGATAATTAATGCATTTTCAACTTTAAAGATGCAAGAAAGTGTCTCCCTTCTCACTGCCATGAGTCCAATATCACCATTTATCAAGCCTTAAAGACCTGTAAGCTTAGGGCCTGGATGATGAATTTTTTTAAAGGTGCACTACAGTGTATAAAATTCAAAATCTAGCTCATTCAATTAAGGTTTTCGTGAAAAAAAAGAAAATCTATGTGAGACAGGTCTACAGAATCTCTGTAAGGCTTAAAAGTGTGACCCATTATATATTAAATAAAAGAAAACATGGAATTTTTTGTTGTTGCTCTATTTAAAATTACAGAGATCCCCGCATGTCATGTCGGCCTACAATTGAATTCATGTCTGTGTAGGCTAAAGCCTTGACTAAAGTCTAAATTAGATCTCTAGGACCATTATCAAATTTTGATTATACATCAAGAAACAA
>BLXT01004148.1:1070143-1089033 GCA_019648995.1 Plakobranchus ocellatus | reverse complement strand
TAACTGCGACATCAGTCTGTCAAGTTAGCCATGACATGTCGCGTCGCTTTTAGTGTGGGTCTACGCTTAGACTGATAATGCACTGAAAAACATTTGTGTAGCGTTCTGACAAATGAGTCGTGTTGCAGTTTTGCATGATTGACTTTAAATGAAAATCATTATTTAGAGGAGTGAAAACTAATCACCTCTCTATGTGAAAAATTTTCTATAGATGTGCAAAAGATTTTTGTATATAAAACATTGAGAATTTTTGCTTCTTTCCTTTAATATTTTGAGTTGATCTCAGTGATGTAGACTCACAACTCAACTCATTTTGTCAGACCACTACACATTTTTACTTGGTGATGAGGTTTCTTCTCTTATGCAATAAGCCCAATATCACAAGAAGAAGTGAACAGGTAATATTTTTTTATTTTCAGAGCACTTGGTTTGAGCAGAGAAAGTATCGCAAAACAAGGCAATGGAAAAGTTGTGAATATGAGGGAAAACAATTAGCTGCTTCAGTATGTTAATATTAAAAAATACTGAAAGTAATCTGTAAGTCTTGTATTTGCAGGTTATAGAAAAAAAGGAGCTTGAACAGAAAGTTTTAGAGAGCCAGCTAAATGAGACAAAAGAAGAGAGTGCGACAGCCAAAATGCAGGCTTTAAAGGCTCGAGATGATGTGCTCTCAAATTTTGTGGATCTGATGGAAATGGAACTTCAGTGCACAATCTGCAATGAGCTCTTTATTAAGGTCAAAGTTTTGTTTATTTTTTTTCCATAGCTTTTTTTTTTTGGCCTATAGATGAAAGAACACTTCAATCAGCAACTCATTTTATTTCATAATGGGCAGCTAGGGCTTTGTGCTCACATTTTGATTTTTGGAAATTGAAACCAAAACATGAGCTCAGCAAGATTTTTTTTAACTGGCTGACTGTGGCATAAGCAGTCTGGCCTATATTTTTGTTTTTGAATGCTAGAACTTTTTATTTGTCTCTCTGTATTTTTTCCATTAAAAAGATAAAAAAGTTTCAATGTAAAAATCGTTTTCCTCTTGACACACTTGTTTTAAGTTATTAATGACCTTAATGTCACCTTTTTATTTGGGCGTGGGATACTTTGATAAATGCTTTTAGATTTGACATGCCTTACTGTCTTCTCTCTCTTTTTTTTTTTTTTAATTTTAGGCTACATCCTTGAATTGTGCCCATGTATTTTGCAAGCTATGTATCAGTCAGTGGATGAAGGTAAAGAAAGAGTGTCCCAACTGTCGCACAGCGATTACTTCACAGGTACAGGCACTAGCCTTGGATAGTTACATTGACCGGATGGTTGAGCAGCTCAATGATGAACTCAAGCAGCGTAGGACGGAACTTTTGGAGATTCGAAAAGGTTTCAAGAAAATATTTGTTGTTGTGTATTTTTCCTAGTTGGAAATGAGAACTTTTTGCATTGTGAGGTATATAAATATATGACTTAGAATGCCATGAGCTATGCACAGAACATTAAATAGCTTGGGTAGGGGGGAGGGAAGGGGTGGAGAATGTTGTGAATATGTTGGAGAATTCAATTTTATTTCCATAAGGAGCTCTTATATCCAATTTTTTACTTACTGCGATGTCTAGCTTTATACTGGTCCATGCTGAGCATTGCACCCTTGCGATCGTAAGCTTTGGTTACTAGTTTTAAGTATTTATCACTACAGTTGTGATGTTCGTCTTCAGCAAAGGATAAAATAACCATTGCCCTTTCTTCCTGTCTTTTTATTTAAGAATTTTTTTGTGAAGCAACTGCTAGCCTAGTCTTTAGACTTGGCCTCCTCACTCAACCACAATGGCAGATCCAAGTAGTGCTAAGGATTGCTTTGCCACAAAATTTTCAAAAAAGATCACAAATGAGATACCATAGATACTTGCTAAGCAAATGTTATCTTATTTGTGATTGTCATTTTTAGCTTGATAAATCCTAATAAGCGAAATGTTGTTACATATACTTTGTGTTGTTTAATTTGTTGTTACAAATGTTACAAATATTACAGATATTATTATTGAAAAGAAAACTAAATGGGGAGAATGTTTACAAAATCAACTTCTTTATATGCTTTAGATAACCAGATTATTATAATTCTCCTAGCTGAAATACCAAATGGCACATCAACAACTTCAAAATGCATAGAGCGCTTTATCTTGATAGATATTAAGTGTATAATTTCTATGAAGGCCTAAAATATAGTTATGTGTTTTAGCCGAGCAGGAAAAGTTTGACGTTGTTGCAGCTGGGCCATCAACAACGCAACCTAGTATTATCATTGTGGGAGGTGGAGCAGCCCAGGGAGCCAGCAGCAGCAGCAGCACTACCTCTAGCACCAATACACGTAGGACTTCTCGCCGTGCTAGGCCGAGGAGAGGTGGTGCAGTCACAACAGCATCAAGAAATACAGCTGGTGCATCTGTAGAAGGTTAGTAATTGTGATTTAACTGGTCTGTGGTGACCACAACTCGATCACAATTAGCCTATATTTTTCCTGAATGGCCATCAGCTTTCCTTGTCACAAGAGAGGCATGGTTAGCTCCTTAAATGGCAAATTGCTCTTGTTTTAATTTGAGTCCAGGCAGTATTAGAAATTAGATGTCATGAGTTTATAATGTCTGTGTATTTTCTAAATGTCTAAAATGCCTATGGACGCCTATCATGAAATGAAAGTCATCTGACGTAATTCCAGAAACCCTCTAAAACCTTACTGAAGTATGCCTTGCTCTTATGATTCAGTACCTGAATTGTTCTTTTGCAATGCCTCAGCCCATTTTTCAATACATCTACACTTTTTTTTCACTATGCATACCAAGATAATAATAGTAATAAATAAAAGAAATTTTATTTTGGATTTTTGCAAAGACCAAATAAAAAAATTAAAGCAAGTGATGAGGTAAACATAAATGCAATAAATCTGTTTTTTGCACAAAATGGTAAAATCCCTTCTGTATACTCACTTTGTGACCATTGAATACATAACTGGTCTGGACTAAAATTAGGGCTAAATCTATGATGATATAAATTTCATGGCTTGAAAAAGCCACTGTGAGTACTTTTTAAAATGGAAAGGTACAGAATGAACCAAGAAATGGCACAAATTGAGTGCATCTATGAGCTAAAAGCGGATACTAACAAACCTTACTTTATAGCTAAAAGATCACAGACTAGCATTGTATAGTAAAATGCCCTGTAAACAGAAACAAGGCAACTGGAGTGCTATAAATTACATGCACAATCCATCACAGGAAAGTCATTCCAGTTAACATTTATTGACTGTTTGATGCATCCAATATCAGTTATAACATATTCTTCAGGCTCTATTATGTACCACACATTAAGATGAAAACCGCAAAATGTGAGGAAACATGGTTGCTGTAAACTTGCTTGGCATCTGTATGTGCTGCTTGATAACCTGAATTTTTGAAAGATTTGTAACTATAATTGTGATTATGTTTCAGCTCTAAAATTTATACTGCTGAACTTCGTCAATTTGTATCTAGACCTAACTTGCCATAAAAAAATTATCCAAATTTTTTATTTCTTTTTTCGTTTTTTTTTGTTTTGTTTTGTTTTACTTTTTCAAAATTTAGAGGATCACGGTATATTTATGCTTATCCATGGTAAAGTTGAAATCCTTTGTGTAATTGCAGCAATAATAGTATCAGCATCAAGCACTGCAAGAAGCACAGCATCAAATGCGGCTGCAACAAGTACAGCCATGAATGCTGTTGCAGCAACAACAGCAGCAACTACAACAGTCTCCTCAACAGCAACAAGATCAGTTGTTGCCGCTGCTGCTTCTGCAGTAGCTTCTGCTTCCTCTGCTCCTGTAGCAGCATCAAGTGGCACTGATCCAACAACAGCCGCATCAGGTGCTATTGTACCAGCAACAACTTCTAATGTTATTGAGCTTAGCAGTGACAGAGATGAGGGCGGGACTGAGGATGAGCTTACTGATAGTGATGAGAGTTTTGGAAGATACAGAAGACACTATGGGAGAAGCTATATATCAACTGATGATGATGATGATGAATACGATGATAACGAATCTGTAGAAGGTGATCCTAGAGCATACTATGGTGGCTATGGCAGATGTTACAATTGTGGTAAGTTCATGTTTTGCAGCTGGTGTTCATGCATGACAAACTAACAAGCTGAAAAATTTCTTGTTTTGAAATTTATGTCTAATTTTTTGTTTTTTTGTCAAAGGGAAATAAAAAGCAAAATTGTATGAGTTTTTGAACATCAACCTTTTTTTTGTCATTGTCCAATGTCCAAATGCTTAGTGATCAGTATGAATAAGTCAAATGTGAGCAATTGCAAAAAGGTGTACCCCAAAATCGTATCGGGCCTTTTCCTGCAGTTTAAAAAAAAGAATCTCCAATTACAAAAAGGAAAATCCCAATTCAGTATCAGTGGGTAATATTCATGCAGAATTGGATAGCAGGAGTAGATCCATGTAAAAAAAATGGTATGTGTCTTATATTTGGTGGTGAATGAGCTAAATTTGTTAATGTGTGGCCACTTTTTTGGTGACTTTATCATCCTAGTTATGTGTGAAACTTATTTGGTTAATTTAGACAAAAAGGATGCATCAAAAAATGATTTTTATAACATAAATCAGTACTTCGCATGCCATAACACTCACAACATAAAAATTTATGTATTGCCGAGTTCAATTTTTTAAAACAGGGCTTTTGCACATAACTATGATGACAGCCCATGTTTTGGCAAACCCTTGTATTGCACTTAAAACTTAGAAAAAAAAAAAGAAATTTGAAGCTCTTCTTTATTCTTTGACATCCCTTTAAAAAAAATGTACGATTGCCATATGTGGCTTGGAATTGAGTAGCTCTACCTATTTAACACTAATTAGACCTGCATTTTTTCCCAACAATATATTGCATTTTGGTATTGTGGAACCATACTAAAAAAGAAATTTTCAGACAATTTCATGACATATCAGATGCAGGTATGGCTTATATTAACCTCTCAGAAAAATGTTTCAGGCAGTTCCAATGGTTTAAAATGTTCAAAATATGATTTTAGTTCATTTGGATTGGTCTGGAGGCAAAACAACATTATTTTTCACTTTTNNTTTTTTTTTTTTTTTTTGGGGGGGGGGGGGGAATGTTAGTTTCATGTATCTGGAAAAATAATTAAATTTACAATTTATATGGTTTGCACTTATTAAATGTCACTGATATCAATTTGAAAGGAAATCACCTGTCAATACAATATTTTTTAGTCAAACTAGAGCTTCTGGTTTAGTCTTTCAAAGGATGCAAGACTTAGGGATGCTTATACAGTAAAACATGTTTAATCTGAAATTTTAAGGAGTAGGATTTTTATTTTGGTTTAAGCATTACTCTTCTAACCAGCTTCCGAAATATTAAGTTAAACCAATCCCACCCATCGTCACATCAATGTGAATGAATACGCTTATCAACGAATCTTTCTCTCTTTTTTATCCATCTCTCTATCTCCTTCTCTTTCCCTTTCAGTTAAGAGGTTCTTGCAGCTGTTATCGATGTAGGATATTAGAGCTTTCACACTTTCATCATCGCCTAAGTACTTTTTGCGGTCCTAAAGCCCTCTACTTTTGCATTTTGATCATCGCGTAAGTTTTGCAGTACTAAAGTTTTCAACAAGAGAGATGGCTTTATTACCAGCTATGATGCAACAGTGTTTGCTTAGCTTTGCCCTGACGGGACTTAGACATCTAAGGAGTGTCTGGCTTGGTCCCGCTGCGTAACTGAGTGGTGGAAGAGTAGGGATGGGCGGGTGTGTGCAGTAGACCTAGACCTAGCCAGACATCGGGCCTGCCTGTCTGTAGTGTGAGGTACTGGTAACAGTAATGGGTTTGCATGGAGCAATGCGAGAAAGAAAGGGAAGGGCAAGGTGTCAAAAAAAAAAAAAGCTTTTTTTATGTGTGCGTTGGACACTAATTGGGCTTTCCTGGTAGTTTTTACTTCGCTTTAGCGATAGAAAGGCAGCCAACACCTTCGGTTTACCTCACGTATATTAAGAAACAATAAGATGAAAAATGTGGAGCTCTTCAGATTATTTTTGGTTTAGCCGTTTTTTCAGTTCAGCCATTCAGGTGTGGTCTACTGTATGTAAAATTTAGTTCGTACCAGCCTTCAGTTCCTTTCATAAAATTTTGACTAATCCTATTTTCACATTGCTGCATCTGATTTGAATTTTTTGTTATATCTCTACAATGTAATTTATTCTGTGGGTCCTCTTTATTTCAGTGAATGTAAGTAATTTTTCATTTCTATATATAACATTATGTCTTGAATGTAAATTTAAAGTTTTAAGTACTATTCCTTGATATTTCACAATGAAATAAATGTAGGTTCCCTGGGTCAATTGCAATTCATAAAAGCTAAAAATTAACTTCATTTATGTGTTCTATCTAGTGTAGCTGAATTTTTTTGTTAATAACAGTCTGTCTTAAATAAGATCAAGGAAAACAATGTCTGCGGATTTTATTTCCATCAAAGTTGTCTTAGAAATCATTTATTGGTAATCATGCTTCATTGGCTGGATTGAAATTGTAAATTGGCATCAAAATTGTTTTTTTTTTCCCCTCTTTTATTTCCAGAATAAATGTAGTAAGTTTATGCGTGTTATCTTGCCACAAATGAGACCTATAGTTGCCATTCCCAGACACCAATTTTACATATCAAATATCAACTTTTGTTTTAGTCATTATCATGCATGAGAGAATTTTAGTTTTAAATGTAAAATCTATGATAGAGATAACTTTACTTCATTTCAATAAAATCAAATGAAATTTAATGCATATGAGGGTTTGCCAAAATGTGGGCTGTCATCATAGTTATGTGCGAACTATTTTCTACAAGTCCAATTTGAAAAAATTAAACTCATCAATACATAAATTTTAATTTAGTGAGTGTGATGGCATAAGAAGTACTGCTTTATGTTTAAAAAATCAATTTTGGATGCATTCTTGCTGTCTAAATTGACCAAATAAGTTTCGAACATGACTATGACGACAAAATCGCCAAAAAAAGTGGTCACCCATCAACAAATTAAACTCATTCACAACCAAGTGAAGAGACACAGATCATTTTTTTTTTACATGGATCTACTCCTGCTATCCAAATCTGCATGAATATTTCTTCACTGATACTCAATTGGGCTTTTCCCTTTTGTAACTGGAGAATCTTTTTTTTTCAAAATGCCTGAAAAAACGTGACACAATTTTGGGGTCCATCTTTTGGCAATTGTTTATAAAACAAATTGCATATGTTTTTATTTTGTTTTCATCTCAGTAAAAATCTTTCACTGAAAAATATTTTTTTATCATTTCTAGATGGAATGCAACAATAATAGATTTCATGTAATAGCAGTCCAAGACTTTCCCATTAGTTATGAGAGAATTTGGATGCATTAAAAAAAAAAAATTAAAATAAAAAATTGTGACAAAACAAGCTATCTTTATTACACTTGTTCTTGTGCAAAATATCTCACTTTGTGGTGCCACTAAAAAAAAGTATACATCTTTGGAAAAAAAATCTAATCATGTTTTTTTTCTATCTCCAGGTATGAGAGGCCATTGGGCAAATGGTTGCCCCAATTAAATAATCAAGGGAAATGAGTTTGGAGTGGACACATCTTGATTGATTGTGAAAAAATACTAATTAATAGTAATGATACTGATAGTAAATGCAGAAATGTTTACTTGTTATTAGAGTAAGTAAGGTAAAAGAGGTGATGCACACAATTAAATAAAGTCTTTTATGTACTTGGAATATTTTAAAATATATGGTTCCATAAATATATGGAAAAAAAATGTATTTATAAACCTAAGTACTTTTTAAAAATACTTACGTGATTGCTTAACGATTTTTAATTGTAGGCATTTTAAAACAGGAGACACAATGCTTTGAAGGCTTGTCTCTAAAAACTCTTAAGTATAAAATAATAACTCATGATGTTTTATACCATATAGGTAATAAACACCCAGGTCTTTGTACAATAAACTACTTCATCACAGTCAAAGAAATAAAAATTGTAAAAACAAAACAAATTTTGAAATTTGTTCTTACTGTTTATTTACATCTACTTCATATTTCTATAATACTGAATAGGTCCTAGATACATTCATATACAAACTATAGAAATTAAGGCTCCAGTTCCCTGAATTTCACCTTTTTCAAATCAAATTATTTCATCATCATATATATCAGAATTTTTTTCCCCTTTTTCTTTCCCCCCTGTAAAAAGAGAGTATGGAAAGAGTCTATTTTGAAAATTGTTGAAGATCTTTTCCTTTTCAGTTTATGTATAATTTACGCAATTCTTTTTTTTCATACAAGCCAGTTGTAAAGGGATTAAAATTATATGTGTTCTAAGGAATGTTTGATATTAAGCTGGTTCCGAGTCTCGTCGCATCATGAGCTCGCTTTGGTAGCGTGAGGTCTCATGATGGAAATCAGGCCTTAGTAGCTCAGCACGCGGAGGGATGGCGATTTTCCCTTCAACCCGTGTCCAGTTTTCAACATTGTAATGCATCTGCTCACGTTTTTCCAGGAACAAGTTTTCATCATGTTCATAGTTGGGAATTCCACCCAGCTCAGCATTCTAAGAAAGTTTTTTAGGAGGAATAAATATGATCTTTAATGTTTTTTTTTCATGATAGCATCACTGCTTTCTCTCTCTCTTTCTCTCTCATGCATACACAAACAAACAAAGAATATTTCCATTTAGTTTAGTGTGTGATAAATTATATCTCAAAACTAAGGTTAATCTTTTTTATATGTTGCAGTCAAACTGTGAAATCAGACACTAAATAACTAAAACCCTTTGTCATTTTATGAATGAAAGGTTTGTGTTCACAAATCACTAAAAATTTTAAGTCTTTTCACGAAACAGCTGATTTAACGTTATAGGTATACATTATATGCCTGTGGTAGTTAAGATAAAGTGTGAAGTATCTTTGTTTTCTTTACAGTGAAATAATCGTATGAGGTTTTTTTTTTAGTTGTTAATAGTTTTACCTCTATGACCTCATATGAGAATTGGGGATCTTCTAGAAGAAAGATTAATATTATTAACATCTCATTTCAAGTTGAAATCACAAGCCAAGCTGATGAATATCGATAGACCTGTACTTTTCTTCTCAGGTCACAGAAAAAAAACAACTCTTGCTTTAATAATAAACTCAGCAGTTCTAATGTTTTCACTATATCTTACAGTTCACACTCAAATTTCCAAGGCATTTTCCTTAACAGGTCTAAAGGGAGAAAATTTTAATTTAGTAGAGAACCTTTTTTTTTTCAGGTAAGCCATGAGAAATTCCTGAAACATCTCTTGGAGTTTGAAACATCAGTTCTTCCAAATCATTCACGACATTCATAAAATAAATGAAAGTTTAAAAAGTGACAATTTGACTTAATATGAACTTGAATCAAAATATGCCAAAAATGGCTAACAGTATGATAGTGAAACCTACTGTAAATAATGAATTTTATCAGATTAAAAAATAAAAAAGAGCAGAATGCAGAAAGGTTAAAAATAAAATAAATTAAAGTTAGGAAATATTTATAGAAATTACAGTGGGCTCTGTGCTTTTCACCATTGAATGGGATTTTCGATATTATATGTTGATGTAACAAAAAAAAAAAAAAAAGAAGAGCAAACAATGAAATATGCTTTCTTGTTTAGTTCTCACACCTCTTTTATTTTCTGTACTGAATATTCAAAACATGAGGCTCCTACAAAATAAAAATAGAGGTTCTGGTACCGTTTCTTTCTAACAATGGAATCAAATGACTCTGAGGAAAAGCAATAGGACAACATGCCATTAAACTTGTACTGAGAGAACGTACAAGATTACCAAGCAGATTTTATAAAGTCAGTGTTTGAAAGAAATGCTCATGAAAGCATGTCAGTCAGTATAAGAAAAGCAATTTTTATTGACAAAATGCAGTGGAGTGTGTTTAAAGTCAACCTCTCAGGACTGTCAAAATAGGTTGACTTTAAGCAAGATTTGAAGGTGAAATAATGAGATCGAGAGCCCATGTCATGCATCATGTAGATCTTTTGCACACTGAATTCACTGAGAAGAGACTGATTGAAAAAAATGTGAAGCCACTCCTATTTCAGCTTTAGAGACATGTTATAATTTATTTTTTACACTTTACATACAATCTTAAAATCACCAAAAAAAGTGAAAACCAAAAAATCCAAAATTACTTGTGTGATAATAGATCTGTTTGGCATGTCAGTCTTCCATTGTGGCACATAAAGTTTTGGTACAATTGGATGTGCTCTGGAGTATTCGGGTATCCTGTGAAAAAAAAGTTCAACTATATATATATATATATGTATATAAAGTATATTATATTTATAATATTTTCATTAAACCAAGTTTTGGGCAAAATTGATCAGATTTGTCTGTTCAAAGTGCTCTGTTCTGGGGGAATGACATGATTATCCCAACTGTCAAATGAAGAGGAAATATTGCATGTATCGGCATGTACACATTGTGGGGTTATAAAGATATCACATTCGTTTAAGAGAGGAGAAATGTTATTCACACCCACATGTCTGGAATTATGGAATTATCCCACCCTTTATAAAAGAGATGGAAAAAAAAAAAACGGATTGCAGAAAGGGGAGGGGAATTTGAAATTTTACAGCTATGTGTGTGTGTGTTTCAATTCACATAATTTATATGTGTTATAATGTAAAGTACACTCAACTGCTGTGTGCATTCAATCCTGCATTATTTAAAACAGCTTCCACTGCCTTTGACAAGTGTTGCGACTGATTTACCTTAACGTGCCAAGATATTGTCATTGCATACTGTATTGCCCTTAATCATATCCTCTTTACTTTTTAAAGAAAATTTTGATCCAGGTAGGTTTATATAACTTTATTTGATCCAGGTAGGTTTACATAACTTTATTTTGTCAGATATATACAGTACACTTTTGATACAAGGTAAATTTGACTTCTTCAACTGTGTTTTTATTTTCATCTACCAATGCAGGATCTGGATATGGCTTATTTTTTCAATTTTACTGTGTACAAAATGTGAGGTACCATTTTAAACAAAAGAGTTTTCATTGAACCATAAAATAATGAGTGCAACTGTGAAAATGACCAGTAGACAGGGTGCTACAAAAGCCTTTGGTTATAAATGAAACAAGTCATTCCTCAAAATAAGTTTTGAGGAATGCTGAAAAACAACCGGTCTTGTGACAACTTGTACTCACTCCTTTATCTTGTTAGGGGTCAAGAGAAGTAGATGCAGGAAAGAAATGACTAAATTTAAGGTCTATAAATTCAATTCTTATTCTATATACTCGACCATACAATGTGCATTGCTTTAAAAGGAAAAATATGATTGTTAATCTTATGAAATTATTATCGTATAGAGGAGACTCCATTTTATCTGATCTAGTGTGAAGTCTATTTTCATTAAGCTGAATTTCTAGCATGATTTGATCTGAAATTTTCACTTCGCTCATCACAAAAATGGCCCAGATAATCATACATTAGTAAGATACCCCTGAGTCCCTATGGTTCATTAAGTTATGATGCTTTGAAATCGTGTGAAAACTAGTCCCATTCTCAATCCCATGCAAAGAAAAATGGATGCTTAAAAAAGATTTATGCAACATTACAGTCTGCAATATAATTATTTTGTTCCTCTAGCTCAAACATTGGTATGTCTGCTCTCTGGATTGAAACAGTCATATGAATTAACTAAAGAAATTAATTGGAGTGGCTTTTTCTTCAAACAAATTTCAGTAGGACAAGGTATTTGGCCTTATCTTTGGCAAGCTTTGTTTAATCTGTTACTGCAAGAGTCATCATCACTTAAAATAAACAGATATTAGAGTTTATTCTAAAAGGAGTTATTAGCGAGGCAGTTTGTTAAGATAAGTAGAATTGCGATTTTGCATGATTGACTCAAAATGAAAACCATCAAATAGAGGAGTGAAAACTATTTCTCTATGTGGAGGACTTTTCTGTACAAATAAGCCATGAAAATTTTTACTTTAAAATTTTGACTTGATTTTAGCATTTTGTGATACTGCTACACATAAATCTTCAGAGGATTCCATCATCAAGGACTTTAAAATACTGTGCTTCATTTTTATGGTGAATTGCCACCTAAATTCTAATAAAGTAATAAGCAATAGTTTGTGAATCTCAAGGCTATTTATGTAGGAAACTAATGGGTATTCAGATTAAAATCAAAGAAACAAAAAAAAAACATAAATATGAGCAGATATGATATAATAATTTTAAGCACAAGGAGAAAATTCGTTGGAACAGAGTTAATTACTGATTTATGCTTTTTACATGTTGTTATAGCATTAAATGGAGATGCCATATACATCATGTTGATTTTTGCTTACAGAAGATTTTTTCTTAGTAGATAAAGAAGCCGCCAGGATTTCTCTTTTCAGGGAAATATTTCATTTGCATTGATTTGCTTTGTAAAGTATTGAAATAATGGCGTGAAATAACTATATAAATATTCAAAGCTGAATTTTTTTTTCAAAACTAGCAACACTAAATTATAATGCATTTACATGCATAAGTGTACATGTACTTAATACATAGGCCTTTTTAGCCTAAACTGTTATGCTAAATAAAGACTTCAATGTACAATTAATTTCATGCGTATTATGTGTAGGCTGTATGCACAGGTGTTTATGTTATAAGGATAAGTATAAAAGATCACACTATATGTGAATTTTTGAACGGCAAAAGTTAGAAATTTTGATTTACCAGGGTTTTTGTATGAAACTATCCTTGCAGGCATCAATTTGTAGATGATTTTATCATTATCAAATTCAAACACTAAGTTAAGCCCAATTATAAATATCCTTTTTTGAGCAAAAATTTGATTAACCTTATGTCTTCTTTAGTGTGAAGTAACTGAAGAAGCCAATAAAGGCAAAACGTTTTTCATGTATATGCTGTAAAGAAATCTTGTTCTTTTTGTCGAATGTCAATTTAACTTTGCGCCTTTACTATATTTACAGCAAAACTTTCAAAAACAATCAACTTGTATTTATTATTGAAATATATGGATTTTTATGTTTTACTCAACCCCACTCACGATTCCCTCCTTCAGACTATTCTTTAGGCAGCTTCTTTGAATAAAAATTGACTGATTTCCTCATGCAGGTAGAAAATGAAACATTTAATTTGTTTAAGTGTCACTGTAAATAATTTCCATTGAAATCTACTGTAAACTCTAGAAATCAATGACACGATGTTCTTTTTAGAAGAGTAAAACTGAAAGAGTCTTAATGTAATGTAAAGGGGAAATGGAATTGATACAACTCCTGCTTCAAGTCTTCTAAAATAGAAAATATTAAAATAGTTAAATCTAGAAACTGTGGGAACTAAAAGTCACATACTTTTATGTTTTCTGTAGTCTTACAGAAAAAAAAATGGCTATCTTTAGCGCTCATTGTGGCCTATGCCTCTTTGAAAAAAAATAATATGATATATTGATCTTTCAAATACTAATTTTATCAACATGAAGTGGTAAGCAAATAGTTCCTCTTGCGAGGCCACCATTCTTCATGGCTAACAAAAGAATGTTACTGGCATAGGTGGTATTTGACATAGTTATCTATGCATTTTTTGTTTCATTTGTCAAGAGAACATTACAATAACATTTACACTTCTGATCACCAAATTATGCAACTGGCATGCCAACAAATAAAACAATGCAATGGTCTAATATTAAGTTTCAGCTCTATTTTGCTCAGTGAAAAGACTAGAATTTTGCAGGAAATTCAAATGTGCTGTTATTATTATAAATAGAATGCAGCAGAAATATAATGCATGCAATTGTCTGAATTAAAAACTTTTTGATAATTGGCAAAAAAATAAAGTCTAAATTGCGCCAAGATAGAGTTGGGATATAAAGAGGCCATGACAAGTTTAAAAGTAAAAATTAAAACAATCAAAAGTTTTGATGCTGTCTGTTGAGGAAAAAGACTGTTATAATTATTAATATTAGCAATACTAAATAAGAAGCATTAAAATTTAATGGTTTTTTACAGTTGTTTAACTTGCACTAATACAACTTAGTGAGGATTTAAGCAGAAAAGGTACTTGTCACCTTAAAAAAAAAAAAGAAAATTCACATGCAAGTATGTTTATTATGGTGCCTAGACTAGGCAAATAAGTAAAGAGGTAAATAATAAAAAAGGGTAGATGAAATAACCTAGCAGCTAGGTGAACTTACCTATTTGTTTTGCTCTTGTCCCTTTATTTGAAACATTTGAGAACATCTCACATTATATGTATTTTCAATATCTTTATCTCTACAATAGGTATCAGTATGTCTCCTATAGATACTACAAATGGTATACTAATCTCTGCCCACACAAATTCAAGAAAGAACTTTCTATTATGGTACAAATATAATACTTTAAAGTCCACAAAATGACACTCTTTAATTGAACTGTACAGTAGATCTATCATCAGCTTTATTCAAACTACTTGAAAACAAGAGTTATGTTAGAAAATTGCAATGTATCATGACAATGATTGTTTTCTATTTCAGAATAAGCATCTTAAAAGAAAATTGATGGATAAACCAAAAACTGGGAAGAAAACCTGATACATTTGAAATATTTGTATTTTTACATTCCTTACTCAACTATATTTTAAAATACAATCGAATTCATCTAAATTGAGCTTGCATATATATGTCAATCTTTTTTCAAATAGATTGCATACTTTTGGAACATTTTGAGCTACTGTTGCAATCCAATGGATAGTACTAGTACTAGGAGTATATGGCTAAGTACATCAATGTTGTTTAGACCCTTGAAAGACATTAAGTTTAATTAATTCACTCCACAACCCTGCTGGATTTCTTTCAAAGAAACGCTCATGGTTGGCCACCTGTTACTGCGGTATGTGATGAAATAATAATAATATGGATGAAAGAGAAAATTGATCATCAGAGAGAGATTTATTGACTGACTTTTATTTTATAACGATTACAAAATAGGCAGAAGGCCCTTTCAATTGGCCGTTAATAATCATGATCAGGTACCTTGTCTGGAACAGACATTGGCGATCATGTTCTTCCACTCATACCTATTCTCAGTTAACCTTATAAACTTGTTATTGCTTTCCCTTGCCTATTGCCCATGACTTAAGATTTTCAATAAAAGTTATTCTCTGTCTACCTCTAATGCATTTGCCTTCAATCTTTCCAGTGATAGCTAAGTGTTCTAAACTCCTATGTCAGTAAATATGGCCTAAGAACCATAGTTGCCTCTGTCTAATGGTTTTAATTAGTGATCGCTCAATATTAGCCTCTTTCAGAACCAATTCATTTGACTTTTTTTCTGTCCATGATATCATCATCATTCTTCTGATAAACTACATCTCTACTGCTTCTATTTTTTTTTCTATTTCTTTGTTTATTGTCCAACACTCACTACCAATACCATACAAAAGTACTAACCATACATATGTTTTATTTAATTACCCTTATTTTGGTTTTCATACTTTTGTTTCTATTTGCCAGTATCGGTTTCATTTTTTGGAATGTGTCTTTAGCCATGGTTATTCTTTTACTTATTTCACTTGTGCATCTGCCATCTGATGTTATCAGGTAACCTAGATATTTGAATTTTATAACTTGTTTGATTTTTTTTTCGCCTTTGCTTACGAGATTGCACTTGGGATTAGAAGATTTTTTTGAGATGACCATACATTCAAAGACAGGCCCATTATTTCGCTCTCTAAAACTACAGTATCTAGAAGTTTTGGGAGTTGCTGTTTTTTTGCCTGATTCTGCTATTCAAACTGTATCATCTGCATACCCGAGAATACTATTAAGATTATCTCCATTTATTTTTAAGCCTGAAATACCATCAAGATTCCTTAAGATTATTTCACTATATAAGTTAAAAAGATCAGGAGACATTACACATCCCTGCCTCACACCTCTTTTGATGGGTTTGAAATCACTATGTTCTCCTTCAATTCTTACAGATGCAGTCTGATCCCAGTACATGTATAAATTTCTAATTACTCTCAGGTCTTTCCCATCGATGTCCAATTTTTCTAGAATACGAAACAGCTTTGCAAGTCTTACTTTGTCAAAAGCTTTAGAATAATCAATGAAACAGAGGTGGAGATCTTTTTGCATTTCTATACATCTTTTCATAAGCATTGACAGAGTGAATATTGCATTTCTAGTCTCTTTATCAGGCATAAAGCCAAACTGTTTTGGGGATATTTCTGGTCTTATACTCTTGCCCATTCTATGCATCAAAACGCATAACATGATTTTTGTAAAATGGCTCATTGAACTGACTGTTCTATGAAGTTCACATTCTGTTGCTCCTGGTGTTTTAGGCAGTACTATAAAAACAGATTTACAAAGATCTTCTGGAATTGTGCCACTATCGTATATTGCATTTAGAAGTTTTGTTGTCAGATCTATTCCTAAATTATGTAATGCTTTAATCATTTCTACTGGTATATTATCTGGTCCCGTGGCTTTTCCATTTTTCATTTTCTTTATGGCTGCTTCTAGTTCTACCTCTTCTTTAAGGATAATTGGGCCTTCTATTATTTTCTTTATTTTGGGTTTTTTACACCTATCATCTTTAAAAAGATCCTCAACATATTCTGACCATCTGTTTAGTATTTCCTTCTTTTCCGTTAATAATACAGAATTAAATTCACAAAATAATATCAACGTCAAAAGGTCAAACTAAGCCATTGAATAACGTGGGTAACAGTAACACATGTTTGGAGAAGTACAGAAAAAAGTTATGGATTAACAACGGATTAGAGTATAGTTCATCAGAATATAAGCAGAGTAGAATGGTTCATCACCTAATATTTCACAGAGAAAGGCTATTCTTTAAAAAAAAAAAATAATAATAATAAATAAATTACCAAAAGAAAATAAATGGAAGAGAGAAAGGGAAAGAGAAAGGGAGTAAGTGAGAGGAAAAGAGAGAGAGTGAGAGATGAAGGTACTTACATATATGTTACAAAATACTTATATATCACATAAATAAACATTCATAGCTACATGCACATACACAGACATATATACATTGTCATGAATATAGAGACACATGCAAATATATGTATAGATGTATATTATATAGCCAGTGAAAAAAAAAATTAAAACAAAGATGAAACATATTATTTCCCAAGTGAAACAACAATCGTGGCTATTGAACAAGAATCCGACAGGTAATATTATATGCAATCATGGTTATGCCATATGAAGTAGAAGGTTGAGAGAGAGAGAGAGGGAGAGAGGGAGAGAGAGAGAGAGAGAGAGAGAAAGAGAGAGAGAGAGAGAGAGAGAGAGAGAGAGAGAGAGAGAGAGATGACCAGACAATATGAAGAGCTGGTAAGGACATAAGAAATAATGATTTTAAAAAGATGTTATTTTACCTGGGAGTGCTATAAGTAAATAAATTTCTCCCGAAATTGTTGTTAATTGGAATCGCTCTTTGCTTATCGGCAGCCATTTTCAAACACTCGTTACTAAGCCAAACGTCAACGATTAAGTCTCACGTTTTAATTCGAGATCTCGTAATAATCTCTCGTTCGCATCAAAATGGCGACTCTGTTTACAATTTCAGCTTGGCAGTGATATCTTTTTGAGAAACAGTGGAAGGACCGACTTATAAATTACACAATAGAAATATCTTTGGAGATATGTTGAAAGTATGCCTACATTTCTACACCTTATGTTTATTTATATTACCATCTTATAGCAATGCTTCTCTTTGTATGAGACAATCAGCTCTTCTCAACCGCCCTAGGCCTCCTAGGCTAGAATTGATCTTGCCTAGACCTGGATCTAGATATCTAGATTTAGATCTAGATCCAGAGTTTAATCCTTAGATCTAGATCTACATTAGACCTGTAGATGTAATCCGGGGACAGGCCCACTGACTTCTAGATCTAGATCTATCTACACAAGTTACCGACGATATGAAGCGCGGCCAAATAATATTGTAAATAGTGCTATTTTCACATAAAATCTAGGCCAAGGACCTTCACAATTTTACGCCCACTACCTCTTCATTTCGTCAGTAGCTAGTGAAGATAGATCTAGAAGTCGGTGGGCCTGTCCCTGGATTATCCCATTTTATATACCCTTGTCTTCCTTTCCTCAAATTTGTTTGGTTAACTCTTTCACATAGATTAGACCATTGTTTTCATTTTAGTCGGTTCATTATTGGCTGTTTCACAAACATGAAATCAAAATGTCCCAAAAGCATAAAATTTTCAGTTTCAACAATTATAGATCTACATATTTTATATATCAAACGAAAAAAAATTTAATGCTGAATTCAAATTTAAAACACTCTTGACCTACAGAGTTTTGTTTATAAAGTTACAGTCAAAGGAATGTACCTTACTCCTCATCCGAGGATCATTTTCTGCACTACTCCATCATTCTTTGAACATATGGCGAATTCCACAGGAAGTGGTGTGAAAGCAGAAAAAATCTTTAAGCAGCTATAAAATAATTATTATACGTTTATTTCACATGATTTTTTGGTTGATGCACAAAGTAGCAATGGAGATGCAGCACAAGCAGCGATTTTGTGTGAATTTGTTATTTAATGCTATAAATAATCGTTTGTTCGTCACCGATGTTAGAAATTCGGACAGACAGCATTTACTCAGAGATGAACCCCAATAGACTTATGGCCCTATCACACCCAAAGATTTTTTTTTTAATGGTGACTGTTTCAGATTAATGTACAATGAACAAAGATCATTTTGTCTAAATTTGATGTTAATTGAATGTGTCGTTATTATGTTTTGGTTGTTTAAATAACACTAACGAATTTGCG
>BLXT01004148.1:1049957-1064067 GCA_019648995.1 Plakobranchus ocellatus | reverse complement strand
CTGCAGAGTTCAAGAACAAATTTTGTGTCAAAATGTTGGATGTACTGAAAACAGAGTTTAAGCTTAAAAGCACTGAACTTCAGTAGAATTATTTTGCCACTTCTCATGGAAAGGGAATTGTTGATGGCATCTGTGAAAGAGCAAAGTCATTAGTGAGGAAAGCAGTCATAAAGTTTAGAGGTTTTTTGAAATTGCTAAAACACTGATGGAGAAGACTGAGGTTCTGTATGTTGGTGAAGAGGAAATAGATATGGCTTATTTCATCTTTGTGGGAAACTACAAAAGATGCTCAAGGTATAAGGTATGTTCATTGTGTGGTGCTGAAAGATGGCAAACTGCTTGGATTCAGAAATGTATTGGAAAGAAAAGATGCTGTTTTTAAGATCATAACAGGTACTAGAAGTGAAAGAAGTGCAGATGCAAAATGAAGTAGGAGAGTGGGGTGTAGTTGAGTATGATGGGAAAGAGTATTTTGGTGAGGTTGTGACGGTAAAGGAAGACAGATAAAAGTAAGTGTCATGGAGAACAGTTGGGTGGCAAGACCCAACAAAATTTACTACACATATTCTCAAATACATGTACTAAGAAAGACAAATGTAGTTGAGTGTGACGGGAAAGAGTATTTTGGTGAGGTTGTGACAGTAAAGGAAGACAGATAAAAGTGAGTGTCATGGAGAACAGTTGGGTGGCAAGACCCAACAAAATTTACTACACATATTCTTAAATACATGTACTAAGAAAGACAAATCCACCTGTTCCACTGGGCCATAGAGACCAATTCAAATATTTGTAACTTTGTGGGCATTGCATGAAACATTCATGCAACACTTCTTTAAATACAGTCATTTATTCATTACACTTCCTGTCTCTAAATGTAGCGTCTCGTAAATTGCGACTTTTGAGTGTCCTTTTCACATACAAACATTGCTAATCCTTAAAATTCATTATTTTATTATAAAATGTTGAAGTTTAAAAGATCCTTTTTTTTCCCAATTTTTTCTGCTTTTTTGTTGGGTGATTTAAGACACCTTAAGGATACTGGAAAAATGCAATTCAGAGTAGAGGTTGTGTTAATTAAGCAGGCTAAGGTATTGAACTTTGTGGTTAAATGGTTTTTAAACCTTTCCTTCACTTTTTAATTTTTTACAAAATTTCATTCTCTGAATGGAATGGGCCTTTTCAAAGTGACTCTTTTCCCAAACACTAGGCAAACCGAAGGCAATGGTACAAAGGGACACGTGCAGTATGAGTACGAGTATGCTAGTGTTACGGAACTCTCTCTCTTTTTCTTTACAAAAAAAAGGGCGGACTATTCTTATACTTGCTGATATACATTTTAATACCAACAAAAATGGCATCGTTTGCAACAGTAGACACATGAATAACTCTGTGAAAAATGAAGATTTCAGAAATAAGCTAAAAATAGCTTTGTTGAACAAAAACACTCTTGGAAACGTATGAAATGTATGTAGCAATGTGCTAGGAGCACAGTTTTTTGAGCCGGAAAACAGCCCCTGCTGCTGCCCAAAAATTTTGGGACATGGGAAAAAGAAGGTGTATAGATTTAAAAAGTTCTCATGCCGCTGTTTTAGAACAAATCAGTATGAAACTTGGCAACCAGTTAGAAAAGATGATAGATGAGTTTTGAGTTTTTTGTATATAGCCAGTCCACAACAAGGTGATCTCAGGCTTTCAGGCCCTCCGTCAGGCCAGGGCGCCGGTAGCGGGGCTCGAACCCATGACAGAAGGGTCCCTGCAGATCTCAGGGCAGACTCGCAAGCCACTGTGCTACTGACGCCCCCAGATAATAGACGAATGACATGTAAATGTACAAGTGTGTACAATGTATGCAACCAAAATAGTTTGTTTATTGAAAATTAAATGTGGCTTATTTCAAAAGTTAAGAGGAGTTGTGATTTGTTCGCCTCATTAACATGTTTTCTTTATTCTCTCGTATAATAAGTACTTTTTTTGCATAATGATTAAGAGAAGCATGTTAGATCTAGAAAATTTGCCATGGAATAGCCCTACATGGATGATTTTTTACTAAGTATTCCAAATGGTTGACCCAGGCTGTTACAGCACTAGATCTATTTTTAGAAAGGTTGCAGTTATTCGTACTTCAGTAGCAATATCTGTATTCAGTTATCCAAAGGTGAGTTGCATTAACTGTATACAGTTATTCAGAGTTGAGCCACACTTCTAGAGTTGCAATACTAGCCTAGTTAGGCAGGCTTCATGTGCTGCAATCGGCATACACAAGTTGTATGGTGGAGTTGCTGTGATTACAAAAATTCACCATCAGTTGTTCTTTTTTTTTTTGTTTGTTTACAAATTGTGGGGCTGTTGTTCTTCACAGCTTGTTGTTTGGTTCTAAAGCTTATTTTGTCGATGAAATAATTTATCTTTATTTTTATTATTTTTATTTGTTTGCCATTTCATGTTATCGTTCTTATACTTGAACCCAGAGTGTGTGGCCATTTATTGGGGGGGGGGGGGAAAAACAAAAANNAACAAATTTTTTTAAAATGTGAAAATACAAAAAATACAATTTTTAAGGGACGAAAAAAAAAAAAACTCACACAAACACAAATAAATTATTCTCTGAAATTCAAATACATAAGCTTCATACTTTATTCGAAAGAAAAATTCCACAAAGTAAAAACAATCTTCTTTTATGTAATATCCCAGAAAGTGACAAAGAAAATGTATCAGACAGAAATCAAGAAGACATAAAACATATAGGCTTCATTTTGAAAGATGCAGAACCTTGAATATATAACACATAAATCAAGAAGACATAAAACAAATAGACTGAGTTATAAAAAGAGCAGAATTTAAGGATTGATTTAGTCAAGTAACTCAACAGAACCATGGAACTTGGTCTTGTTTTTCGATTGGAGACCAGTGTTCTAAATCAATTAAATATAACTTCCATAACAAAAAGCTAGGCTAATTAAGCCACTTAATAAATCAACCAAAAAACGTGACATCCTTTCTCAAAGAGAATTTAAAAATCAGCATCCCAGCACATGTCATAAAACCAACTTCTTATTTTCATGAATCCCACACAAGTGAAGTGGAACCAGAACAGATCATATTCACATTGAATCATTTGCTCTGTGACATCATCTAGATGGAACATGAACCACATTGAAACTGCAATGGGTATATGTTTACAATTTGGTAAAGATCATGGTTGCAGTAATTTGTTGGTATGACTCCAAAGTTGATAAACTGACTGGTTAATTGGTGAAAATTAACGTCTTAAATTTAACAAAGAATTATTTTCAACAATGATTTGATGTGAAAGTGCGGAAATGAAACTGTAATGATAAACCCACTACAAACTGGTAGATCTAGAAATTGTACTTGAGTCAGAATAATTGTATGTCGTTATCCAGAGTCAAACCAAATAACTATATGGAGTAATGGTGACCAGACTCTGTATAATCACTCTGTTTCAATAGAAAATCTTTAGACACACACACCTTCAGCTTTTGACAGAATGAAAAGTTTGTGGGCCAAATTATAATGTAGATAGAAACAAATTTATTTTAGCTACACCTTTAATGAGAATGAAAACATTGGACAACTAGACCTAGATCAATTTATATGTAATTAGACTGCCTTGATTAGGGATTGTAGGCAGAACTGCTCTTGTTCAAAGTAGGGGAAATAATTTTAACTTTGGCATTATGTGGATATGAACATTTTTTATTCAGAGCCAAACTTTTAACCCTTTCAAACCTGAGCCCCTTCTGGCTGTCATCCTCTCCTCTCCCACTTAGGCTCCTGAACAAAATGGCTGAATTCAGGATAGGGTACAGATAAATTTATCAGAAAAATGATAACGATATCATTTACAGAAAAAGAGTTCAATGAATCTAGATCTAGGCTCAGTGAATGTCTCTGATCATTCCTGCCTAATTTTCCCTGGAAATTTATTCTTTCACCATCTATTTTTATCTTCAGGTCTATATGCATTGATAGATCTAGTTCTAAATCTATTTATCGGCTCTTCTAACCCATTGCCATAGTTGACACTTTCATTATAAGGGTATTCTTGATCAAATTCTTGTTTAAACTCATTAGAATCAGTGATTTGTTGAAGAACAAATTAGTTGAAAACAATTTTTGTTGTGGGGGTTTCCCTGACAGCGTCCCCTGTTACTCTAATGCTCTCTTCGTGTCGTAAATTTGTTAAAATTTCACAAAATATCCAGTCAAAAAAGCTGAGCTCATGGTCGCAGCCATTTTTAAATAATTTGACTTCAAGTGATGACAACAGAAACCAGATTGGTTGAATGTTTTTAGAGTCCATAATCAGGCTCTATGAATGGATTACTGATTCCCGGGCTACCGGGAATCCAGCAATGGTCCATTAAAGAGGATCCAGGTTAACCGGAAGTCAGGTCTGATAAGGTTAAATGCTAATGTATTGGAGTTTTTGTCATTAATGTTGGTGTTGTTATATAGCCTATGAGGTTAACCACAAAATGAACTCACCTCTTTTGCATTGAAACATTTTAAATTTTTTTTTATTCTTTGCTTGAAAAAAAAAAATTATATTCAAGAGTGATTACACTTGCATGTGTGTCTAAAAAAGAAAACAAATTTTAATAATGATTGAATGGTTAACGGTGGCTCTTTTAAGGTCTCCAAAAAATATGTATAGTGTGACTAAACCTTCTTGAGGCTGAAGAAAGGTTACAGCAATAGTCTGATACACTTTCAGTTGATAAATGGTGAAATTCAACTTGAGTGGCTTTTTTATGCAAATAGCAGGATTAACGCATTCTGGACGTAAGCTGCTTTGTTGATACTAATTTTCACCGCCATCCGGACCTATGCTGATATATTGGTGCTGACATGTCTCTCTTTTCTTGTTTCTTCAGCATTAATTCCTTCTACATCTAAAAAGATCCCTCTTGAAAGAGTCAAACAGAAAAAGGTTTTCTGTTTAAAACTTGTTCTTATCTTTTGTGAGTGTATTATCATCATGCAAGCTTCAAAAGAAAAGTAATTTTTAAAAATGAATAAATTGTTGAAAACTATCAAATATTTGATTTTCTTTTAAATGTTTCTACTTTGTCATCAAATACCTTTCTTGGGATTAGTTAATGGATCAGATTATTTTTGTGAGCTTGCTTTTCATATTATTTTCATATGTGTGGTTTTCTGAGTTAGCTTAGTTACTAGGAGCATAACCCTTGGCTTATCTAGCTAGGCCACCCTTGCCCATCCATCCCTCTATTCCACAGGATTAATCGCTGCACCAAGCCACTCTCTTCATCCCATTACACACCCTGTAGTTTAATTGGCCTACTTTTGCATCTTGCAGGTTGGGCGAATGACCTTGTCAGCCAATGGTGAGAACTCATGGCGGATACTGCTACATTTACGTGCTGTTTCCTTTCTCCCTACCTACTAGCAAACTCTAAACCTAATTTGGTTGCATTGCAGAATGTTCTTACTATAGGGGTGTTACCGTTTCAATTGCTTAAAGTTTGCAAAAAGGTGGGGGTGATGGTGAACAGCTTGGTTTTGGTATGATCGTTTTATGCTTTTAATTTGACCCTGAGGTCCCGCTGTAGGCAAGCTTAACATTTGGCAGTGGTGTTGTAAACAAAACTAATCCAAGAAATATGTAAAGAAAAATAAGGAGCTTATAATGCCGTCCCGTTGCATGCAATATCCTGCTGTAAAAGGGTCCTGTTGTAGCTGATTTCTACTGTAGTAAAGTCAAAATTGTTTTTTGATCATTTAACATGTTTAGTGTCAAAAGTCATCAAACAGTTTCAGCTTACACTTGAAATTTGGTTTGGATACCCTACATAGCTGTACACAGCTCTCTTTTATGAGCAAGAAAAACTGAATTGAATGATGAGAATGATGTTGATCTAATCTGGATTTAAGTCTTTTGAGTTACGTTGGTATATCCTAGATCTACTCTACTAACTGGAGTATAAAATTTAAGTTGAATGGAATATCAGACCATCTTGTTTAAAAGAAAATGCCCAAGCTTGCTGAAAAATATAGTAAGTAGTGATGATTTACTGATGTGAAAATACTACAGGGCCGCAATTGTGCAAACCTTCCTTTTTTTAAAGTCCCAAATGGATGATTTTTTAAAATGACCCAATCTTGCTATATTTAGTATCATGCGCTGCTCATAAATAGGATCTGCCCATTGGTAAAATTGCATCATCTATTATATCTTCGCCTAAAAACCCAATCATGGTTCATTGCCCATGATAAAATAAGTCCTCCTTTTTTTTAGCTCATTGATGATTGATCTTGTCAATCTGAATCCAAATCTTTTATATATATTCATGTTAAAATTTATCTTCAGGCATTATTCTCAAATCAACTTTTTGATTTACATTGCAGCATTTTATGGGGACCAGATGGAGAGCAACATTGTCAAAGATTTTGAAAACCTGAAGGTTTTTGTTCAGCGGAACTTCATCAAGATGGATGAATTGGTCCAAGACCTTACATCTGCCTTGGAGGAGACAGCCCACATGAGCAGGCCAGGAAATTCTCAAGCTGAAGGTGCTAATTCAGGCTCTTGTTCTCGGCGTTATGTCAAGAAGAGAAGAGGTATAAGACGGACTTCCGCAAACAACTACTATTATAAACGAGGCACTATAAGTGAGGCTTCAGAGAGCAGTGTTGATGAGCAGCCAGTGAGAGATTACGCTGGGAATGTGATTCATAGCGACTCAGATGATCTGGCAGCATGTCATAGGATCCCTAAGTTGACTGTACCAGTGGTTGATCCTGTGCCTGCTGTCGAATCAGACTCTTTCACTGAAAATTTATCCCCTCTGAGGCCTCAGAGGCGTAGACGAAAATTTAAAAACATGGTGGTTGATTCATCACCATTAAATGATCACACCCCTTCTGATGGTGACTCAGTTTCAGGCGAGAGACAGCTAGGTAGGAAAGCCTCAGGAGATGCCCATGGATCATTCATGGAGAAAGACAAATCAAGTTTGGCTGGCTCTAAGGTTCCCATGCAAAGTCCTGAATCTTCGGGTCTCCGTGGTATAACTGCTGGCAAGCGAAAACGTAGCAGCAAATGTCGGACAGATTGTAATACTTATCACCAAGGAAGCATGCCTGGGTCATCGCAAATGGAATTCACTAGTATATCCCAGTAAGTTTACTTTGTGATTACTTTGTTTGAAGGATTTCAAAGATAAAATATGGTGATGTCAATATTTGTGCTGTAAATAACTTGTCTACAAACAAACCTGCATTCCACAATTTTCTAATTCCACATGTTAATTGCCAAATTTAAAAATTTGCCATTTTGTGATGAGGGGAAGTAAATGATTACACAATGCTTGACAGGCCCTGTAGAGCATAGCTAACAAAGCAATATATTTTTGCCAACAAAGCATGCATATTTTTGTATTGTGACCTATCACTTTGTAATTTTTTTTTTACCTTATAGCGCTCCTGTCAAAAACTTTATGCCTAAAGAATGGGTGTTTTAATTATAACTAGTGACAGGTGTAGTAGGTTATTGCGTAGCGTAACAATCAACAAAATGATACATTTTATATGTGAATCAGTCATGGAAACGTAGTTTTCATGCTTCACAGAGATCACCATCTTCAGAATTTAAAAGTGTCGAAGATTGCAAGACTTTCCTACTAATTCCCAGATCCTATGGAAAATTTTGAATTTAAAAAAATTGATGATTCTAACAAACACACAATGTTCTAGGCCAAAACAGCTCATTTCATGGTCTTTTTCTCCTCATTTTTTTTTTGTATCATACTACTGAGTTTTCAGTTTTAAAGTGCTATAGTGAAAAAGAAGGTAAAATAAAATAAAAGCATTGATACAAAGATTTGGAATTGTTTAGTTTTTAAGTGCTTTAGTGAAAAAGAAGGCAAAATAAAAGAAAATTCATTGGAATCGTTTAGTTTTTAAATCTAAGTTTCAAGTACAACAGTAAAAGATGCAATATCACCTTCCTAGATGGATGGTTGGAGCATCAAATGCTGCATTTAGATTGGGCTGATGGAGGCTGCAACTGTCTGATAATGATTTAAAAGTTAATAATTATTAAAGTCTAGGAACTGGGATTTTTTCTTTTTGTATAACTGACATTTATTTTTGTATATTTATTTTTTTTTTTAACTAAAACTTTAAAATGTATAGAATTATTTACCTTCTAGTTCTAGATGCATATTTAACACAGGCTTATTTAGAAAAAAAAAGCATATTATAAATATAAATTTACCATATTTTCTGTGGTTAACCCTTCAGTTTGAATTTTTGATCTCACTGCTTTATAATCCTTTGAAATGTTGTAAGTGCCAAAAGATATAGGTGTTTTGTGCTTAAGGTCAAGTGATATTATAGTTGCAGTTTATTTAACAAGTAGGCCTTTTATGATATTTTAAATTAAGTGCAATGCTATCTTTTTTCAGAGAAAGTTCCCTGAGCAGCAGCGAGTTTGATAGTGACATAAATACCAACATTGAGGATGCTAGAGAAGGTAAGAGAGTATTCTTACCAAAAAAAACTTGTAGAAAAAATGTCAATGTTTACAATTGCTCTGTTTGATTTTTTTTTCTGAAAACTGAAAGTAGTTTTCCATTTTCCTTTTCTCACTTTTAATGTCGAACGATAAAAAAATGAACACAAACAAATAAGTATGATTTTCTGATATTATCAAGGCTGGGATTCTTCCGCGGAACACTGGATATTGGCTCAGGCGGGATTTTGAAGCGGTGGTTCCAAAAAGAAAAAATATGTGAAGAGGCAATTCCAAAATTATCGGTAAAAAAAAAGCATCATTTTTACCGAGGGAAAATGAATCTTTGAAAGCATGAGCTGTATCACAAATCAAAGTGAATGTTTGCAAGTTGACATTTGGATCCCAATTTGCCAATGTGTGTAAGTAGGCCTAATACTTTTGTTTTACTGACTTTACCAGTCAAATTGAAGTAAAACAATTTTTGGCCTAAAATTTGCTTTTAAAAAATACATGCAAACATTGATCTGGGGACTTCTCTACTTGGACCCCGGCATTTCAGCTGAGTAGCCTAGCAAATCCCAGCCTTGTATGATGAAGCAAAGGAAAAAAAAAAACCAACATTTGTGAAAAGTAAAAGTTATTTCATTGTTATCCCTCATTTTTATTTGTTTTACTTCTAAATAGTTATACCGCAGTACATTTATTCATATTTTGATGCTTACATACATTTGACTGCTTTGCATGGGCTATTTGCTTAACTTTGTGTTCTTTTTTATGGATGCGACATTACACACTTTGGACATTCTGCCTGCTTGTGTTTGGTTTGTGAGCTTTTCATAAAGGGCAAGGGCAGTGACATAGCTGTTACACAATCTTGTTAACATTGTAATGAGGGCCCCCTGATTCACCTAAAACAAATTTTTAAAAACACCTTGTACTTGCTGCAATTGTGAAAAAAAAGTAACTAAAAAAGATGCAAAATACAAAAGGCAAGAAAAAAAAATAAAAAAAACAGACAGTTTTGTTTTGGTCTAGCTAAGTAATGTGATATTGGCTTTGAATTTGTGGAAAGAGTTAGATCTATAGAGTTCTTATCTGTGGGAGTCAGTGTGGTAAAGAAATCCAAATCTGATAGTTAGGTAACTGGTGAAGTAAAATAAAAATTCGTAGCCACTAGACAATGCTGGGCATTATAAAAATCAAAGGAGAAGATTTTGTGATTCATTATCATCTTTAAGTATGTACTTTGTTCTAGAGTTCAAAGCTAGCAACTTATGAAAGTGACCTCAGAATCTTTAATCAACACACACTTATCTAGCAAGCAAAATTGCTCTAATTCATGGGTGTTTCTGCTTTTGCAGACTAACTGAAATCAACCATTCTTTTCTTCTTTTTGCATGGCTAATACAGAAACATGTATGCTCTAACTGTTCTTCTGAATCTATTCTACAGCTGATGATGAACAAAGTGACTTTTTCCATGAACCTGGGCCAGCTTGTGGAATACCAGACATTGTTCCTTGGTGGGAAAATGAAAGGGTCACAGATGAGCCCTTGAGAATTGATTCTGATTTTGAGAAGATATTGACTGGAACTTTTGCACACTTACCAAAGCTGTCGAATCAAAGTTTTAAAGCCAGAATGGGACGCTTAATGTCAGGGGTGAGTCTTCCTAAATGGCTTGGTAATTGGATGATTGTTATTTGCAGTTATGAATGTCCAAACACACAAGAAAAAATTTATGTTGAAAAAAAGATACAGATATGTAATAATTGGTGAAAAAGGAAAAAAAAAGTTTGGTTCATCAAAGCAGATGAAGGGGAAAAAAGCAAATGAAGTCAATGAAGATGCCCTTTGAACATTGATACTGAATCTGCTAGAGAGATTATTGGAGTACAAATCTGCAATAATTTACTTTAGTTACTAGCATTGCATAAAGCATCAGTGAGCTTAACAGACAAGTTAATAGTTTTATGTAATGGAATCTTTTCCTATCTTTCTCTAAACATGAACATCAATTGTTGAAATATGGTGTGTTTTTCATTTCCTCAGACTGGTCGTGAAATTCGATTAGGGAGGAGAAAACTAAAAGGAAAGGTAAGACAACCGCTTTCACTGTCAAAAAACATTGTCTTGCTCAACAAAAAGCCTTGAAACCTATGAGCTGGTATTAAGATAAAGTAATAGTATATTATGATGAATATGTTTGAAATGTGAGTGGGAACAAGTATTTAGAGTGCAACTTAGGGCATGAGGCTGAATGGCTTTATCTGCTAATTGCACACTGCATTTTTTTCCCCTTCCTGTAGATGCCTCGTTATACAGTCGGGAGGTTTCTTCAGGACAGAGAGCATTGGAATCGTATTCAGAGCTGTCATGGGGGCAGCATGCAACCACCAGGATGTTCTAGCGCAAGCAGCAGCAATTATAACAACAGCAATAGCAGCAATGGGCATGGTGGAGAAATCAAAAGGCGCAAACACATAACTAGGAATTCAACTTTTCTTGAAGGTATTGCTGTGGTTGTAACACATTTTTATCTATTTACATAGGTTAGAAAAGATTTATATAGTCTTGAAATCATTCATTAGTAACTTTCTTAAGGCACAGTGCTTAGGAAAGCTCTGTACTAGTGTTCATTTAGATGTACAGTGTGCTTAGGAGAAAACAAGGTAAATAGAGACGATCAGGTTAGTATTAAATAATGATTCCTCCCACGTCGACGAAAACCACTCTAAAACTGAACGTTTAGTTTTTCTCTATATGTTGCCTTTAACAGCGAAAGGTGTGAAAATTCAGTTGATAAGCGCCCAAAAAGTGAAGCTCAGGTACCGCTCATCCTGACACCTACTGATTTATGACTCTGCCCGTGGGTGAAGCAAGGGGAGATAACTGGTCTGGTGAAAAGGGATTATTTTAGGTTTTATTCCCCCCTTCGTAATATTAAAATTATTAAGCGGATATTAACATTTGTCTTATGTACTTGTTCTTCAATTTACCTGCTTTAGTTTGATCTTTATTTCATTCAAATTTGTTGGGAAGTAAAAATTTTATGAACTCTTTTTCATCAAGTCTTGATTGTGATTTCCGAAGTTTTTTAATAAGTGAGTGCATTAATAAATACCTAATTGTCACTGTTTGCAGCCTGTGATTTTACTCTACCGTACTATATTTAAATCCATTTAAGATAACAGTTTCAATACCGTAAACAGCAATCGAAAGTGTAAAAAACGGAAAGAACTGTGCTGCTTTAAACTTAATGGACTTCAAATGCTCAAATTAAAGCTGCTTATGAATATATCTCTGGGTCAATTTATAGATAAATTAATAGCATATTTCTGCAGAGCGGAGGGTACAGTATTGTTACCATACATAACAAAAAGTGCTAATGAAACGATTCCTAACATGCCTTTATTATTAAAATAATAATAATAATAAAATTAAATTAACAAAAATTAAGAGAAATTGCAAGGTTGAGAAAACTAATACTTATCATTTATCATATTAATCAATTTTGGTCGATCAAAGAATAGGAAAGGCACAGGGAAAAACAAATAGAATATTATATGCCTTAATTAAAATATATAATGTAAAGCTTTCCCTGACCAATAAGCTTGGCATTTATCTACCATTTTGTAGTTTATATGTGTTTCGTTTGATTTTTGTTGTTGACCAGGCATCATAAAACACTTACACAAGAACCATATTGATAAATTATAGAACTTACGCAGACTATTGCTAGAGGGTGCTTAAATGGAGAACAAATAAAAAAGTAAAAGCATCACATGTTGGTGATAAATGTAATGCTGTGTGAAGACNNNGTAACTGGATGAGAGCACACAGGTTTGGTATGCGCTCATAATAGATGGTGAACAAGAAGAAGATAAATGTCCCATTCTCATTCTATGAATATGATAGACAAAATAGAATACAGGACAAGAGATTTGCGTCATGAGAAAACGAAAATGTCTTACACAATAAAGATATTAATTATACAGACCAGCGCAGAGCTCTCAAGTCCTGTGCTGCAGCCAAGACCTCCGGTGCACAGGTTAACAGATCTCTTTGATACATTTACAAAGAGTACAAAATCAGTTGAGACAAACCACTTTGTATAGGATTTATTTTGCTATTTACACTCTACACTTTCACCTCCAACAATCAGTCACTTTATTAACCATGCCATGAAACAAAAGTCTTCTATCAAAAACTTTATGCAGACATTTGAAAGGCGCCTGCAAACACAAGACAAATGAACATCTGAGTCCAGTTAATCCCTACACATTCCTGTTATCACACTGAAGGCGGCATCTTTCAAAAAGAGTGTCTGAATCAAAACTACCTACTGACCTTCTCCTGTTACATTTGAGGCTGGATCTTACATCATTTTAATCCCAATTCTTTAGTCTTTCATTTATACATATTCTAAGACAATCACAAGCTGCATTTAAAAGTTATAAAAATTTTAATCGAGCCCGTTTTTTCACTATCAGTTGAACGAAATTGCCTCTTTTCAAGCACTTGTAAGTAAATGATAACAACACACATGACATCATAAATTACATGAGAAAAAAACAGCTTTTTTTCTACTGCATGCTTCATAATTGAAAAAATGATTGCACTATATTAAGGTCCTGTTTTAACTATTTCAAATTTGTGATAAAATGTGAAATTTAATGCAGACACCGCAATACCATTCTAGGAGCATAGGTAAATTTTATGACCTGTTGGCCACCTCGCTGGCCGTAGCCTGACCCTCATGAGTGGAGAAATGCCTGTGCTAATGGGATTTTCCTCCGTGAACTAAAAGTTGGATAGTTAGTTGCCGTGCTCCTTTGAGGGAAATATATATATTTAATATGTCTTGAGATCCTTTCCTAGCCAAGACAGCATTATTACTATTAAAAAACAAACAAACTGGAGGAGCAGCACTAATTTAAAAATAAATGAGAGCAACAGGTAGTGACCCTGACCTAAAGGTCAATGGCCTAGGATTCTTAGTCTCAGTATATTTTTTTCCAACCCGTGGGAAAGAGGAGCAGGGTGGGGGAACAGTTATAGAAATAAATGAACCTTTTCCCTGTATATTTTAAGTCTGGCAACTCTCTGTATAGCCATTAACTTTTTGCTTACTTTGAAAAAAAAAAAATTACCAGGACAAAGCAACCAAAACGCTACCAACACACCCATGCATTAAAAGAGAAGAAAAGGGGAAAGGAAAGGGGGCCAGAGTTTAAGATGTTGGACTATGTAAGACTTTTGATGTTTAGTTAGCTTATGTACTGCTCTCACATTGTCTAAAGTGGCATGCGCTGTTAGACTTAATATATAGTACTTTTAACCCATCCATATCCAACCCTCCATGCCTTTCTTTTGCCTTGCCTGCACCATGACTGTTTACTCGTAAATGGCGAATGATAAAAATGAATAAGTGCAGGCTTATTGCTTTTCTTCCATGCCTGCATTTAAGCTCAGCTAGGCCTGAATTTCGACTATGTCTTGCCCATCCCGCAGGCATTTTTTTCAACAGCTCTACTTTGGTTCACAGATTTGTTAAGCTGCAGAAGTTGGCTCCTATATGGGCAGTTAGAATGGCTGGATGGCACTG
>BLXT01004148.1:903863-916817 GCA_019648995.1 Plakobranchus ocellatus | reverse complement strand
GTTTGTTTATATTTGCCCGCGCGCAGATGAGCCAGCCTCGTTTTCGAAACGCGGACACAATTCGGCCTAATGGCAGTTCTACTTCTAGTCGTACTGGTTCTAGGGTTACAACCAGCACTGTGCATGCCATCATGCTTCAGGGATTACCACACCAAACTTGTTTATTGGATGTAACCAACCTATGAGTTGGGTGGTTTACTTATTATTATAACTAGCTGATATTTGGGTAGCAAAATTATTTTTTTTTTTTGTAATTTATGTAGTATCTTTTATACTTCAATGTTAATTTCGTCCGAAAATGTTATAAATTTTGCCATGAAAAATTATGTATAAAAAAAAATTGTCTTCATTACTTTCATAATGTTCTATTGAAATCATATTACATTCAATTTCCAACAAAAATGCAAAGATTCATAGTTCTAATGGTCCAAATAAGCAAACTAGAGCCATTTCGTTGACCGTAAGACTGTTTTCATCTGACCGGCCCTGGCATTATAGGGGATATATACCCCGGCATTGAAGGGGTTAGAGAGTTCAGGCTAACAAACAAATTAAAACACATACACACTGCAGAACATTCCGTGACAATCATCTTCATGATCATCATCATGATTATCATCATCATCATCATGATCATTATCGATCATCAACAGTTACCATCATCATCATCATCATCATCATCATCATCATCATCATCATCATCATCATCATCATCATCATCATCATCATCATCACCATCATTGTCACTGTTAGGGGGAATTAGGTGAAGAGGGGGGGAGGGGGTATGACATGGAGTACTATGCACAGTGAGAACAGACGACTGCTGCAATTTATGTTTTGGGCCAAACCCCATTTATTTTTCACATACGATAATTTAATACAATATAGTATAATTAAACACAACTCAGTCTACTTCCTTTTAGATACGATCAAATTTCCAATCCTTTCAAGTACGGTATTTAAAGACTAATACAATTTCAGTCCACTCCAGGACTCCTTTAAAACGTATCTTGTTTTCAGCCCGTTCCAGGACTGCCTTTTAAAGATGGTTTTACTTTCAATCCGTTCCACGAATGCCCCTGTAAAATTCAATAACAGGAGGAATTCTTAATACAAAATTTCCATTCATTAAATTCTCATTTCTGTATTTCAAATTCATAATTCAACATAATTTCTCTTGCTCAACGAAAATACATATCGTTGATTCTTACACACTTAGATTTATAATCCATCAATATTTCAAGCATTTTAACGCTCAGATATAAATGTATATTTATTTCATATAACTTTTCAACATTCAATCGCTTTCAATATTCAATGATTTTGACCATTTAATTTCCAATCACTCCCACACAAGTCCAATATCGGCAAACATCTGCCAAACCAAAATACATTATCGTTTGATTAAATTTATGGTTAGATCATAGCCCATGGGGCTGCTGCATAGACAACGCATTCAAACATAGACAATATTTGACATACCCAGCTGTCTATACTCCAACAGTTTGGAGACCTTTCTTCAAAAGCGTTTGGATTGCAACTGACGCTAAAACGCTACCTAAGCGTTTAGCAATCACCAACCGAGTGCTACTCATCGGTGAGCTTTGAGCCTCACCGTCACTTTGCTCCTGTTCCTCCCTGCGCTACCCTAACCTACGCAACAACATTAGAGTAAAAGTTATCAATAAACAACTCAGGGAATCTTCACGGCAAATGTCCTTTGTTTGTTTTTGTCCTTTCATTTTAACCCTTGATCTAGGTATGAAAAGATTTAACTGCAAATGATACACGAACTAAATGGCTAAGGAGACCGTGGATCATGACAATCATTATCATCCTAACCATGACAAATAAGTACTCTTATTTCATCTTGTGATCGCATTCTTTTTTCAATTTTCAATTTTTTTAAAACATGTGCAATTGTAGGACAAATCTCTTGTATTAAATAGTTACAACAAAGATTCAAAAGACAAATACAGCAATGTAAAAAATATAACATTTAAATAGAAAGACTAAATCAGTTGAAACATCGAATAATTTCAAAAAGAAGGCCCACTTGAAAAAGGATGAAAATCTTATTAACAATACATACTCACTGTTTAGAAAATATTTGAAAAGAAACAAAACAAAAACTAACAAGTCAGTAGAAACAAATTAAAAAAAAAACTATAACTGACATCAAATGGAACAATTTTCATTTTACATTTTTTATCTCTATTGTCACCTGTTTTTAATATCCTCCCTTTTTCTGCCACATTTTATTCAACTCCTCTTTAATCTCTTTTTGGCTCAAAGCATTTATCTTTTCCAGCAAACATTTCAGTGGAGGAAAAAGTAATATGGTAAAGAAATACAAAAGCAATAAAGCACAGAACGATGAATGAAATATAGATCTCAAAACAGACAGAATACATACGGAGACGTGAATGGATGAAGAAATGTAGACAAAGAGACAAATGTTTAGCGAGGCAAAGAAATAGATGGAAAAAATAGAAAGAAAGATGACCAGACACGGTATAGGTAAAAGGGAGAGAGAATGGAGATGGCGGGTTGGAGCTCCAGCCCCAAACAAATATATGAATAGACAATAAAAATTCCACCAAAGGAAAAATGCAAGGAGCAATCTAAGAGGAAGTATAGTTTTATTGCTCCAAGGAATCCAAAGACAAGCAGGCAAATAGTGTACACACACATAGGTATTTGAACAATAATCAGCTATGAGTTTAGACCTTACAACGTAGACCCATCTTCACTATTATAAGCCGATATTATATCAACGCTTTGCCATAGGAGAACTTTCTCACAATGTTAAACACGTCAGATTACACATGGGTATTTTTTTTAATAACAACTTACCCATCCACCCGTAGTGATCAGATTGAGCTTCTAATACAATTACATGGAGCCTAAGAAATGCAAGAATAGCTCCTGACTCTTAAAATGTACATAGGCTGAGAGAGGGTTTGTTCATCAGCCTAGCAAAATTAAATTCCGACTTATAGCCTGAAAAAAAAATGATATGAAATGAAATCCGCCAGACTAGAAACTGCCAATAGGAGAGCTATACCAGATTAAAGATGTGGTACATAGAAACCTTCGTCAGTTCTGTAGACTCTAATACAAAGCTCAAAACAAATTACTTGCAAGGTCACAATCATAAATGTAAGGGATGAATCTTATCAAAAGTGTTGACACACTTGTTTGTAGTGAAGCTTTTAATT
This sequence comes from Plakobranchus ocellatus, assembly GCA_019648995.1. Lineage (NCBI taxonomy): Eukaryota > Metazoa > Mollusca > Gastropoda > Plakobranchidae > Plakobranchus > Plakobranchus ocellatus. Next base: position 913,596 of record BLXT01004148.1, on the reverse strand, counting down.
CTTCTTACTCCATGAGAGGAAACTGAAAACCATTGAAAATTAGCCCAAAGATTACAGAAATGGGCAACAAATCTAACAGTAATATAGAAAATGCAACGTTCAACTTAAATTCTCCCTAATTAGAAAGAGAAAAAAAAAACCCAAAGATTTTGAGCAAGTAAGAGGCTTGAAATGGACGAAAACGTGGTGTTTTTAAATTGTACGCTTCACAAAATGTTGAATAAATCGAGTAACAAATAGTTCACATTCAGGCATTAAAATTTCAAATAAAATATTTTAATCCTATGTTATTTTAATTAAGCTTTTGAAAAACGAAAGTTTCAACTGCATTTTTTATTGTAAATATATGCAAGTATACACTATTTGGACCTTTTTCATGTAATGGGATCTTTCAAAGAACATTTTCTTAAGACAGTTTTACGGCTTTCAATGACATTGTCCTTTTTTCTTATCAACTCAATAAGGTTAAATTTAGAGAAGTATGGTGACTGCAAGAAAGCTCAGCCATAGTTCATACTGGGGCAAAGATTCAAAGTCTTGTGCGAGAGTGTGGCTCTGTTTTTAGCCTTGTCTTCAGCTTATTCAAATGATAAAAGCACGAAGAACAGCGGAACTTGCTAATCCATGCAGAGTCAAGCTTTGGGTTTAAGTTGTTGGTGCATTCTATTTGACAATAAACTGTTTTAGTGAGACACACAGTTGTTTTGTTCTGATCATCCACTATCCGACCCCGAAGCTCTTCTATTACTTGTGATATATTGGCTTTCCTCTCTAATCCAAATTTGAAAAGTGATGTAGAGGCAATTACCTTTAATTCAGTTTTTTTCTTGTCTCCTTCTCTAAATGGGTAAATATTTAAAGTCTTTCGGTAATGGTGGAAAGATTTGACGAAAAGAGCCACAGAATGTACGTTTTCGCTAATATCATATTGAGTATGTGAAAAAATAGCTTTGTTTTTTCGTAAAAGAAGAGCCAGATGTAATCGAACTACGTAAAGACTTCTGTTGAGGCTAGAGTCAAACACAACTGACACTGACGGCGCGCTGAAATCTGCGTTTCTAAGACTCTATTTCCCGTTTGAAGCGGCACATAAGAAACTGAGCCAGGCCTGCCATAGCCTCTGGGCACAGGGCAGCCAGACAATCGTTTGCTATCGCTAGGAGCACCTGATGAGGAGCCTTCCACATTCCATCGGTTCGGAGGGTAAACTCGGCTTCGCCCAGGTGAGTGAGCATCGAGTTTGGCTGTCATGGTCTGATTTCCCTGCGTTGAAAACTTCTTCCACGGAACTCTGAGCCTGCACTGGACATTTTGCCTGAGACCATTAAAGTCTGTACATATCAAAAGCTTACTTTTTACACTGAACAATCTGTGAGAGTCATCAGCACTTGAAATGCTGAGGTACGGAAAGATAATTTGTTAGATAAATGGAGTTCATATCGATTGTGCCTTCCTTCATAGCAATAAGCACAGAATCTGTTACGATAAGAGTAAAATGGTTTATTGGATGAAAGAACTACAGCGTTGTTACTTTCGAGAGATTTTTTAACGCATATTCTAGAGGGCTCCTCGATATCGGCAGTTTTATTACACGTTTGTTTAATGTTTCGCATAGAAATATGATCTGCCAGTATCTCTTTGTTAAAAGTGGGCCGGTATTTGTTCAACACTTGGTGCTGGACAAAGCCCTCTAGTTTAATGGGACTTGCATCTCTATAATTTAATAATACGGCCCAATAAAATGCCTTGCTCGCGGGCATGTTGTTGCAGATGTAAACAGTCTTGTTGATGAAAGTAAGACTAGTTACTGGAGCAGCAGAAAGAGCTGCCAAAAGCTGGCTAGTGATGGAATCTTTAAGAATTTTCTCTGGCCCTATGGCACTTGTAGTATTATCCCCGACTTCATGTTGTCTTTGTTCAGTGGTATCAAGATTTCATAACAATAGGTTTTTAATTTTTGGGCTTTCAGTTTCTTCTTTTGACATTTGCTAATTACTAGTTTCTGGTTCCATTTCATGTCGTTCAATATAACAGGACAGGAAACGATTGTGTAGATCAAATAAAATCTGATGAGCAAATGAGATCAAACCTTGTCAGCCCTTCTTCCCAGATACGCGAGCAGTCTTGTGCCATATTGTCACAGCAGGTGCCATAAACAACGCAATTAGCGCTGCATGAGCACGGGAAGAAGATTTTCATACCGCAGCGGCCTTGACAGGTGAAGGTCAGAAAAACATCAAGGTCTTGCCCATCCTCCAATATCGTTGGTGAAGTAATCTAGACAGGACCTAAGGTACTTTCAACGAGTGAGTTTTTTTGTTTGGATGGTGGTGTCTCGGTGTAGCTTTTTAGATTGCCATTTGCAATGTTATCAGTGCTTTCTTCCAAAATCGGCGGAGAAGTTTGTTCACTAAACATACCAGACGGGCGGTCTCTAAGCAAACGAATACGTGGCTCAGTGCTTAATTCTATTGTACGCTCATGTTTTGGTTAATTCTCAAGCTCTTCTGATGTGTTTTTTTGACATTTTGATATTTTACCAATGGGTGAGGTTGTTAATACTGCCGTTGTAAGCACACAGAAAAGTGACCACTTTTTCTGACCATTGATCAGGATAAGAACTATTCAGAGTTGAATTGAAAGTCTCAAGCTCTTTTTGACAGTAAAATTTGGCTTTGAGGTTAAATTTTATTCCTTCGCGCAGTCGTGTGGTTTTCTGAGTCGGTTTGAAAAGGTAATGTTGATGAAGTCACACAAGCAGTGCCTGCGCCATCCTTGTTGTTCAATGAAGGTCAAGGAGTACAGCAGTGCAAAATTGATGTAGTTAACAACATCGTAAGATGGTGATAAATATAAAACCATTTCAAGTTCGGGATGTCAGTGAATTTCGTGCAATTACAATATTGTACACTTTTCCCTCAATTCTTTTAGTGACAGGTACTATGTCCTGATCAAGTTCAGATAAAATCAAATAAAATCAGATAAAATACCTGACACAAACTTTGTTAAGCGTGCTAACATAGATGAATCACATTTCACTGATGTTCCTCTGAATTTGATGAAATGTCAATTTTAAAAATAGGAATTTTTTGTCCACCTGAAAAAAAATTGGTACTCCAGTCTTGACGTGTTTGAGCGTGGCGTTGATTTTTCTGTTCATTCAACACAAACAGTCTCGTGTGGCAGACAAAAAAGTGGAGAAACCTCTAATATTTATTACGCCACTGAAAATCTCGCTACGTTCCTCAAGTCCATCTAATGAGCGATGGCACTACAACATTAAAGTAAATCAAACACGCCTTGAATCTTAGATTGGAATATGACCTGAGCTGCTCTAGGCGACTAATGCTTTCCTGCGATCCACAGGTATTTGTAATATGAAAGTAAAAAATGTATATCTCACATTTCCCTTCTCAGACATTGAGAAGATCCGATACATTGATGCAGGCTCTCAAAGAATCTCAGTTGAAAGTATATCTTAGGTATAATTCGTCTCAAACTTTATCTATTTTTATTTCAAAACTCACTCGTAACCAAAGGAAATAAACTGTACGAAACCTTTGGAGAAAATAACAGCTGGTCGCTGTTGACACTGTGCTTGGAAGAAGAAGTTTCAGTTCATTTTATAAATTTTCATACTCTCTTTAAAATGCTTTGTCACAAATTCAAAATTTTTATGCTTACACGTTTTTACAATGAACGACTAATGATGCAAAGTGTACGTGATAACCCGATCATTAAATCGTCTCACTTTGTGACCTGAACTCATCAGCCAAGACTATGTTTATGAAAATATATGGCATTTTGCCGATTAAAGAAATACAATTTTTGTTTCAAGTGAATGATTTACATTATACCTCATAAAGAAGAGCAACAGACGTAGGACTTGTCATTTTGATCAGCGTGATCGTTGATGATATTTAATTTTGGAAACATATTAATTAAATTTGCTTGCATGCAGTTTGAATAACTTGCGTTACTTGAATGCTTGACATGAATACAAAAACAGTAGAATAATATTGTGGAAAGAATGGCTGAGGTCGGTTGCATTGGTATTCTGTCCGTCTTAAGTTAACATAACATCTGACTCTGTGATCATTATCGTAGCCATAAGTCATTACTGTCATTAATAGCTTGGAATATACAAACATTAATTAACTGCAAGACAGTACCCTCTATTAATTTTTAATGATTTGACATCTTAAAAAAACGGGAAAACCCTGTTACCTAAACTTTTTTGTCGTATTTGCTGGCAACAGATTTTACTTTAGCTCGGAAAAAAACCCCAAAATATTTTTAAGAAATCAGAAAGACAAACATTCATAAAATCCCATCGATATCTAATGTCATTTAAATTTCCCAGTTTTTCTGCACAAAGGAACCACATTCACTTAAGTATGGTTAGCCTGCCATAAACTAGTCCAGATCTTTGCAATGCTTTCAAAGGTCTGAAAGCTCGTGTAGGGATTCAAAGAAAAAAAAAACATTCTTAATTTAATGCCAGATTTGTTTCTTTTTTTTTTGTATGCGTTATGCTTTAGCAAATTGATTCATTTGTTTCTTGGAAAGACATTATTTTTAGCTCGATTCAACTATCATATTTTGTTTCATATTTAATCATATACAGACTGAAAAATCACTGACTTTTTGTGTCTTTTTTTCTTTTTTATTACATTGAAAGCTATTTATTGATATATTAATACAAAATTATATATATGTTATACAAAAGTATATGTGGTAATACGGACAAACAAAAAATAATTAGATAAAAGTCACAAACCAAAAAACAAAAAAATCCCCCCCCAAAAAAACAAATGCTCAATGATGCATTCAGTGCAAGCTGAAAGAAAGAAAAAGGATAAATTAAATCATTTGAAATCGACAAGGTGTATTAGAAAACGACAACAACAGCAACAACAAAAATGTAAATAAGAATAAAATTAAAAAAACGCACACAACTTGATCTACGTCTAGTTTAGAAGTTAAGCTAAATATCGAAGCATGCTAAACCACAATTAAAGTTTACATTATCTACGTACATGAGATGAGATGTGAACATTAGGCAGACATTTCACCCAATGTGCATCCTACACAGAATAATATTGCGCTTGTCTAATGTTCACATTGAGATAGGCTTTTAGATTAAGCAAAGGCATTAACCTTCGTTTGAATAGAATGGAAAACCGCTGTTTTGGCCGCCTGAATATAATTATTCGGAATAAACCGGTAATTTGGATGCGAGAAAACTAAATAATAAAAAAAAAAAAAAGGTCAGTGAGCCTCAGGTGACTTCAATGGCAAGTAATATCAGTGCTCACAAAACAACTGGGCTTAGCCCATGTAATATTACAGTCAACCGAGATAAGCATGTTGGATTAGGATCGTCTATTATGCCAAAAAATGCTCCTTTGTCAAACAATTATTGAAAAGGAAAATTTTTAGCAACGGGCAGCACTATTACAATATCAAAGTTCAAAAGCAGCAAAGGTACTTCAATTTTCTTTGCTTTACGTTCCCTCAGTTTCTTTGCCGAGAAAAGTGCTCAGGTTGAAGTTTGGGCTATTTAAAGGACTTCTGACAAATCACATGCAAGGACAAACAACTCTTTAAGTTATATGGGACTATAACTTTTTGTTGGCAGTTATTTGACTGTCTGAAGACCTCGCGTGTCGGGGATATTAACTTTGAATATGTGGCACGATGCTGATGTATTATCTATAAAGTTTATTTTATAGTGTTACTGAAGGTTTAAAAAATAGTTTAAAATAATAGGCAGGCTTAATTGAAACAAATTGTTTCTTCGATGAAATCGGCAAACTCAGTTAGTAGTTACCATGACATCCATGGAGAAGAAAATAGATTGAGCTCTAACAGATGGGCGCCCTTACTTTAATAAAGAGGTGATGAAAGGTGGTGCTATATGCAAACATATTATTTCCAATAAAACATTGCAAGTTTAAAATCATGGTCTTATTTTATGCAGGATCCTTAGCATCATCCAGCGATAATTGATATTGATGTCGCACTTATTTTATCTTTCAATGTCTTACAAAAGATTTACTAAAGGTAACAAATGTGACTACATACACAATGGACAAATTCATTGTACAGTCTGATTAATGCAAAGTTCATCTGTGACAGACGAAATCTCTTCTCGATTACAAAAATAAAATGATCTTGTGAATCTCTCAGAAATCCTTCGGTTTTTAAATTTTTTTCCGACACAATTTATCTGTTAAATTTCTCCTTGATAACTGGTAACGTATAAAACGTTCTCATGAAATTCATAAAGATCTTTTTGGTTTATGCTAAATTCTATCACACTGATGGGAAAAAAAAATTATGTTAATATCTCTTCTTGATAAATGGTACCGTATAAAATGCTCTTGTGAAATATACAAAACTTGGTTTATGCAAAGTTGTTGTCATTCTGGTTAAGGTTAGAAATTCATGTGATGTACTCTCAAAATCTTAATTTTGTTTCTTAATTCAGGTCTTATGTTATTCTTGCATCGATTTTACCTCAAAGTTTAGTTTACGTGCGGTTTAAAGTAAAATTACAAATGCAGGTCTTATAAAGTCAAACAGGTAGAGTTTTTTTCACATTGTGTAGTCAGATTAGTGTCAAAGCCAGTCGACACTGCGTCAACAGATTCTATTCTCTGGAAACAAAAAAATGAAAAAGAAAGATAACTCCCATAACTCGTGAGGGACCTTCAACATTTCTAATTCAATATTTCTTCACAGAGCGAGACTGTCTCAAAATTTTCTCTCCATTCTGTTCGTAATGCAGACTGTTTGATTTCATTGCATTTGTAAATATTTTTAAGAGCATCGTTCCTTCAAGGAACATTTTTTCGTACCCCCCGATTTGGGATAGCCGATCAAAGAAATGAAGTTCTGCCCAAGACGCATTTTTGTCAGCCCTCAAGTTTATGCCTGAGAACATCACTTTAATGGTGTTGCCTCACGATGCCCGAACTTTCCAAGACTGAGAAGGATTTATTTCATTTCTGCATCTAATCGCTTTAGGTGCAGTGATACTGCAAGCGTTAAAGATACCATAATACTATATTGCAGTTCACCGTGAAGAACAAAACACTTTTAATTGAGAAGTCTTTGCACTTTGGTGACAATATATACATGTACAAGTGTGTGTGTTTGTAAGATTATGGCTTACTTGAGACCTTTTTCCTTTTTCTTTCCAACATTCTCAGAAGGGTAAAAAAAAAAAAAAAAAACAACAAATACCGCACTCCCAGAAACTTAATATGCATAAGTTTAAGGATCCTGAAGATACAATGTTGGTTGAAGGAAATGAAATAAATATAGTAAAAGAATACAAACACCAACTCAAACATATAAGAACAAATTAAACAACACAGGGTATGCGTAATAACGATTCGCTCTTAAGGGATTTATCAACTAAAAAAAAACAGTCCTTCAATTCCAACAGAGCTGCTCGTCATTGTTAAGAATTCATATTCCATTCTAAATAGGATAACCAAAGTTCAAAATCCATATCTTTAATCTTAGTACTCGGCAAATCATAAAAATGTGTGTATAGAGAATAGATAACTAAGCTAAATCTTGGAGTTCACGCAGTCCATAATCGAGTGTTTATCAATTAAAGAATTTATCTACGTTTCCATATCTAAATCGAGATCTTGACTCTTATAAGAGTACTTAGTGTAGGCTACAATTTCGGCTACTGATTTGAAATCGTCTGGTTTAGACCCAATTAAGTCTAGGCTTATATCTCTTGATTGCTCCTAATCCTAAGAGTAAGACCTTGAAATATTCATTGAATTTTAAATTGTGGATTCTGGTTATTAATTTAAAAACATTTTCTTTAACTCACATCTGGATTCTAATGTCCCGAATCAGATCTTAATGTTTATTGTGAGAGACAACTGAAGAGATAATATTAAGTCACATAAAAAAATAGGATGTAGCTTTAAATGAGAAAGAAAGAAAAATTTTTTTTTAAATGTTAAAAATATTAAATTGCTTTGGACATGAAAAGAACAACGAACGAATTATTTAAGACTTTTTCTATAATGTTTTTCTCATTTCTGCAATATCTTTTTAGCATTCGGCTGCCTGTTCATATCTCATTACATTAAAAAACCACTGGCTTTTTTTTATACAAAATTTTGTAAACAAAAACCCAACTTTTCCTTTTGAAACAGTTTTCTTTGATCACCTCTCGTTAAAACACTAACTTTTTTGTGACTCTTTATTTGTTCATCTCCTCTTCGATTGCTTTTTGCGTGAAAGCAATTACCTTTTCTAGTAAACATTTCATTAGAGCTAATAATAACTCAGATAAAAGATAATGAGGTGCAAAATGATGGATGAAATACAAATCTAAAAAGAGACATACAACATACGGTAACAATGAGATGCAGAACGAAGGATATACTACAGATCTAAATACAGACGGGCAAAAGTAAAAATGATGTGAAGAACGGTAGATGAAATACAGATGAAGAAACAGACCGACACCATGCGGTAACAATGAGGTGCAGATGGGCGATGAAATTTAGACCTAAAAATAGACAGATAAAATACGGTAACAATGAGGGGCCGAACGATGGATAAACAATAGATAAAAAAACAGACAGAAAACATACGGTCTAACAATGACGTCCAGAATAGTGGATGAAATACAGATCTAAAAAAAGACAGATAACACACGGCATAACAATGAGGTCCAGAGCGGGGGGTTGAAATACAGATCTACAAACAGACAGACAACATACGGTATAACAATGAGGTCTAGAGCAGGGGTTGAAATACAGATCTACAAACAGACAGACAACATACGGTATAACAATGAGGTCTAGAGCAGGGGATGAAATACAGATCTACAAACAGACAGACAACATACGGTATAACAATGAGGTCTAGAGCAGGAGATGAAATACTGATCTAAAAACAGACAGACAACATACGGTATAACAATGAGGTTCAGAGCAGGGGATGAAATACAGATATAAAAACAGATGAAAATGTATAAACAACGGGACAAACGGTCATCAGGGCAGAGCAACAATTGGAGAAAATAGAAAGCAAGATGACCAAATACAGTATAGAAAAAAAGGAGAGAGAATGGAAATGGCCGGTGAGAGACTCTGACCGTCCCCAATCAACGTTTATATTATAAGTGAACTATAAAATTTTCCACGCACACAAAAAAACCAACCNNNCCCCCCCCCCCCCCCCCTAAAAAAACAAAAACAAAACAAAAACAAAAACAAAAACAAAACAAAAAATCCCACGAAGAACAATATAAGATGAGGTATGATTTTTATTTATGCATACTACTTAAAGATGGGTAAAGAATAAAGTACAGACAGATAAGCATTTGTAACAAGCAGCTAAGAGCCCAGTCCTGTCATCTGTATTATTATAAGCGCATTTAATATCAACCAGTTGCAATAGGAGAACTTTTTCTCACTATGTCTAAGGTATTTGTTGTCAAGACATCAGCTCCTCCTCCTCCACCTCCTCCTCTTCCTCGTGCCTCTCATCCCTGTCCTCCTCTTTGCCCCTCATCCTCATATTTCTTCTTTGAGCTTTTTAAAAGAAATACATGACTAACTGCATGGGTTTATTTATTTATTAATTTGCATTTTTGTGCAATAAAATATTTATTTACTCACTGTACTGTAAATTTTTTTTCTTATCAAATTATATCCCAATATTTCAATTTAAAAAAAAAAAAAAA